>MU667365.1:3841-22966 GCA_026770625.1 Nicotiana glauca | reverse complement strand
CTGGAAGTACTCACTTTACTCCCTGCACCATGTGTGCAGATTCAGGTATTTTGGGAGCTTAGCTGAGCTCGTTGCGTTTTCAGAATTTCATTGGAGTTGTCGAGGTAGCTGCCTGACGTTCGCAGGACCCGACTCCTTCCCTATATCTTTATTATTTTCCTCAGTTTTGATCATTTGTAGTATGGAGTTTTATTACTTTGTATTGTTAGAGGATCTAAACTCATGACCCCCAGGTCTTTGGGAGATTATTCAGTTAAGATTGTAGCTTTACTGTTGATAATGATAAGCAAATGATTGGTTTGAGCTTATTGCTCGGGTTGAGAGTGTAAATGGTCGGGCTTGCCTAGCAATTGTGTTGGGCGCCATCACGACCGGGTTTGGGGTCGTGACATAATGCTAGAGGAAGATGCTTGCAGATTTTTCTTGGAATATACTGAAATAAGGAAGAAGAAAAAATAATCCTATTATGCTTTTGGAAAATATAAAGGTTAAACACAATCCAAAAATTATATATAATATTGATGCATAATCAGATCGTCGTTGTCAATGCATGAATCAGTCATAGTCACTTCAAAAGTTGGAGGAATCTCTTCTTCAGTATCATTGGAAGTAGAAGAGTAAGATATGTCGTCACTGCTAGTAGAATAGTAAGGGCTCGTTTGGTTGAGGGAGAGGCATCCATAGTTTAGGTTTGAGTATGTGAGTGTTTTAGGTCTCTAGTGTTTTAGTATGTGACCATATTTATTGGGGCCAAGCCAGTATCAAACAGTACCTCCTGATCAAAAGGGTATATTGAATGCTAATTTTCCTGTCTGTAAAAAAAATGACCTATTTTTGGCCACACTGTCTTATTTTGTGTGAAGAGTGTACTGTTCATGTCAGCGGAAAATTTATGTATTTTTGGCCACACTATCTGGGTGTGTTGAATGCTAATTTTCCTGTCAGTGAAAAAAACAACCTATTTTTAACCACACTATAGTTTGAAGGTGTATTGTTCATGTTAGTGAAAGAAACAACCTATTTTTGGCCACACTATCTGGGTGTGTTGAATGCTAATTTTTCTATCAGTGAAAAAAAATAACCTATTTTTGGCCACACTATTTGGTTTTGTTTGAAGGGTGTATTGTTCATGTTAGTGAAAGAAACAACCTATTTTTGGCCACACTATCTGGGTGTATTGAATACTAATTTTCCTGTCAGTGGACAAAATAACCTATCTTTGATCACAATATCTGGTTTTGTTTGAATTGTCGTAATTAATTATGTTAGTTGAATTGCATTTATTATTTCAGGGGAAATTTTGTGTTAGTTGACTTGCATTTATTATTTCGGTTTCCAACCCTTTTTTGAACTGAACGCTATTCACATTCCAACTATATAGTTAGTGTTTGTAGTTATAGTTTGTAGTTAGGGTAATGAAATGATACCAAAGTGATATACCAATAACTGGAAAATCAAATGGGTCCGAAATCAAAATACACATTACATAACTAAAAATTTAAGTACTGGAAAATAAAAGTACATATTACATAACTAGATAAAAGCTAACAAAAGTTAAAGAAAACATAAAAATGGGAAGACAAAGCATAAATTTAAATACTAGTTAATTTCAATTGGATCTTGGAGAGTTCCTCGGCCTTTCACGTACAATTGGAAGACTATACAAAATGTGTAATTTCGACCAACTTAAATTTAATTAACCAACCCCGCTTGATGTTATTATTCATCATAAAATATTTTCATCCGTCTTTAAACCATCTCCAATAACCCATGTTAATTTCCATAAACCAAGGCTCGCCATCATATCGAAGAACCGCTGTGCTATGTGATTCAGGAATGTGGTCGTAAAAATATTTTGGAATATGCTGCAAACAAAAAGATTAAAAATATGAAGATACAAATGTTGGTTAATAATATGAGGATACAACTGTTGGTTAATTTCCATAAACCAAGGCTCGCCATCATACAACTGTTTTGTTAACCAAAAGATTAACAAAATCTCGTTTGACCAATTATTTTTCCAAAATAAAACCTAAACACACATGTTTAAAAAGATTAACAATATATTTTTTTAAAAATAGAAAAAAACCAAGTCGAAAACTGGGTCTGCCCCTCTTCAAAAACCAGATCTACCCCTCTTCAAAAAATCAAATCCAAACACCACTTATTTCGTTTCTGATTCTTTTGTAAAACCAAGTCAAAAAACACAAGCATTTAAAAATATTTTGGAATATGCTGTAAACAAAAAGATTAACAATATGAAGATACAACTGTTGGTTAATTTGTATAAACCAAGGCTCGCCATCATACAACTATTTTGTTAACAAAAAGATTAACAAAAAATTATTTGACAAATTATTTTTCCAAAATAAAATCTAAACACACATATTAAAACAGATCTACCCCTCTTTAAAAAAAGAAGAAGATCTCACTTACCATATAGTCTTGCTTGATATATGACTCCTTCATGATCACTTCAAAAGATGGATTTGTATCTTCGTCATTTTCAGAGGAGTAGCCGGATTGATATCATTGGGTAGCGCTGAGAGAGGGGCCCATGGTTGGGTTCTCGAATTTTTGTAAGAGTTAGAGTATTAAAAGTTTTGTGTGTGTGTAAATGTGTATAACCATATATATATAGACATATATATATATATATACACATACACACACACACACACATCTAAATAAAATTATCTTATATATATAACCTACTATATTTACATCGTGTCATTCACAGTTATTTAATAGCCGCTGTTTATGTTAATTTCATTCATTAAGTTCATACGTATCGGAAACGCTATTTGGATTGGTTTAGAAAAATTGGTTTTGTGTGTCTTAAGAATTGTTTTTGGCTGTTATTTGTTTTTAGGGTGAAAACACTGCTTTTCAGAATAATATTTGCTTGTTTTATTTGGCTAAAAATTAAGGATGAATTACACAAAACATATAACAATAACATAAATTTTGATTCTCCGTGAAGGTTGTGAATATCTGCTAATATGAAGCAATAAGAAAATAAAGTAAACCAAAAATAACCCTGCTCCATCGTCCATCTACCATAATTGTCAAAAAAAAAAAACATAAATGTACTAGTAGTTAATACAACTACTGCATCAAGTTATGAACACATAAATTCTGAATGCTCAATTACTGATTTGAGAATTTCATAATCTTCATACGTCAATGCGTCGATTATGATTCTCATAAGAGCCGGAGACTTTGCCACAAGAAGCTTCAACAGTTGCATGTGAGGATTTGTTGCTCGAATCCTCCTGATCACAATTTTTCTGAGGTTGATGAATGATGTTTCTCCAAAAATTCCTTCCAAATCAATGTTATCAAGTGCCATAGGTTCCCTATTATCCACCTAAGAAATAATAAGAAAAAACACCAAATGAGTTTAACACCTAAGAAGTCACTACAGAATGAGAATGTAAGAAGATAACCAAATGATTAAGTAATATAGTAACCTTGATTTTCATATATTCTAAACATGGGAAGCTTCTCATCAAATAAAAAGCACATGCGAAATAATACAAATCACTGAGATAAAGACCAGAAAGGTAAAGATTTTTCACACATTCAACACGAAAGGGAAGATTAGTTGGTACTTCTCCTGCACCTGCAACCATTAACTAGAAAGAACATCTCAAAATTAAAAGGATGGCACATAGACCACTTTATAATCCATATATGAAAAAGCAACAGGCTGAAGTTATGAAGAACATTTACCTTGACACTATGGTTATCAAAATGAAGATGTTCAACCGCACATAAAGACCTAACAACCCTAGTATAGTGAGGTTTTGCTTCAAGTAAAATGTCTACCCTAAAAGCAAGCGACACTTTTGCAAGAAGAGGAACAATTCTTAAAATTATAAACCATACTCTGCCTGTGAAGTCAAGGGACTTCAATTTGGGGGCATTAATTTCAACAACACCATTGAAATTATCTGGGAGCAGAAGCACCAATTGCTCCAACAACGGGCACTGAGAGATAAAGGTTCCAAGAAATGTGCACTCGATTGTAATATTGTATAGCTTAAGGAAAATTAACCTATCAAAAGCTATGGAGGCTGCTGGATGTGATATATGACAATCTTCAAGAGATAGATGCCTCAAAAGCACACAATCGAAAAATGAAGCATGCAATTTGTAAGGATTCATCATCATCGGAAATTTAAGATTAAGATGTTCAATCCCATTTGCAGAGAGGAACCCTATCAATTGTCTAAAATAAAAAAATACTCCCAATACGGAATTGAGAGTGTAAACTGTTTAACTGGACCTTGATGACGGATCAAAAAGTGGCGGATAATATTTTCAAAGTATTCTATTTGGTGTATTTTCTAAAGTGTTTGATCAAGAGTAATTTGTGGAATTTTACACCATTTATATCTCCATTTCTTTGATAAGATGCTTGTTCTAACAACATCTGGTAAAGGCATACGCATAAGAATAGCATCAAGAACATCATCAGGAAGGTTGCTTAATATATCGATAGGTAAAGTTCGACTGCAAATCTTTTTTTCAACTGGAGGCATCATATTAGGATTAGTGTTACATGAAAAAATATTAGGATAAACGAAAGTTAAGATAAAAATTACGGAAAAAGAAGAAGAGAAAGAAGCAAGAAACTGTTGAAATTTTGAAGATGGAACGTCAACGGACAATGGGCAGATGAAATGCAAAATCGAAATTTGGACGGATCGATTAACTTCCCAAGCAAGACATATATACCTATACAACCCTATTTTAGTATTCCAATCAATAAAAATAAAAGAACAAAAAAAATTATAAAAGTACTAATCGGTGCGTTGGTTAAGTAAGGGTAATTATTGCATTTATTCGGTGAGGCATCTCGAGATCGAATCTCACCTTTAACAAAGTTGATTTTCCTATCAACCCAATCAGTTTTTTTTTGGTAAAGGTTAGACCGTAGTTACATTTTTTATCTACTTTATTAATTTCCTTCTTCAGACTAATTTTTCCCTGAACGTCATATGACCTTCATATTAGGGTCATACGTATCGGCCTACAATAACCATATAAGTCCATTGAATAACACGGTTGTAGTCATATGACCTTCCATTTATATATCGTGGTAGATATTTAGTAATTGACCGTCTATAAATATAATTTCATTCATTCATTAAGGTCATACGTATCGTTCTATAGCAACCGTATTGACCCGTTTACTAATATGATTACCTATGCATATACTATCGTTGTGATTGAGAGTAATATCATACGTTCATATTGGGGTCATACGTATCGGCCTACAACAACCATATAAGTCCATTGACTAATACGGTTGTAGTCATATGACCTTCCGTTTATATATCATGATTGATATTTAGTAATTGACTGTCTATGAATATAATTTCATTCATTTATTAAGGTCATATGTATCGGCCTATTGCAACCGTATAGGCCCTTTTACTAATATGATTACCTATGCATATACTATCATTGTGATTCAGATTAATCATACGTTCATATTAGGGTCATACGTATAGGCCTACAACGACCATATAAGTCTATTGACTAATACGGTTGTAGTCATATGACCTTTCGTTTATATATCGTGGTTGATATTTAGTAATTGATCGTCTATGAATATAATTTCATTCATTCATTAAGGTCATACGTGTCACGACCCAAAATCACTAAGGGTCGTGGTGGCGCCGGACACCTCTGTCAGGCCAGCCAACTAAATTATCAATTAATTCCTCTTTTAATACTTTTGAAAGTCTAAGGTTTTTCCTTCCATTTTTATAAATAAAAGTTCACTACTTGAATTAAAATTTAAATAATAACAATTAGTACAAATCCGCTGTAAACCCTCCCAGAAACCCGGTGTCAGAAGTACATGAGCAGATATTGATAAGAGAA
Organism: Nicotiana glauca; assembly: GCA_026770625.1. Taxonomy (NCBI): domain Eukaryota; kingdom Viridiplantae; phylum Streptophyta; class Magnoliopsida; order Solanales; family Solanaceae; genus Nicotiana; species Nicotiana glauca. The sequence continues at coordinate 17,068 of MU667365.1, read as the reverse complement.
ATAAAATACAACATCCGTCCGGAATACAGTTGGAGAAAAGTAAATACAGTACACTGGAAGGGACTACTCTAGCTGCAACCGTCTCGAATGATGCAGCTCACCTAGTCCCAGAATCCTCCGTGCTGCTATGCCCAGTAGGCCACTGGAGTTGCAAATACCTGTGCAATAAAAAGCACAGCAAGTGTAGTATGAGTACGTAATTAACGTATACTCAGTGAGTATCCCGCCTAATCCTGAAGGGGTAGAGACGAGATGGTCAACTTTAACACTTACTACTGGTCCAATAATAATATACTAAAACGTGAGGAATTCATGGATTTATATAGCATGCTCTAGTTTACAAAGCTGTAAAACAGGGAAACTCCTTTAATAATTAGCAAAGGATTTTCAAGATTTCTTTTCTTTTGTCTTCAGTAATTCATGTCAGGCCAAAAAGGCAATAACTACATCAAGTACTTCAAGTAAGTAACATAAGCATGCACATTTCATGCCGAGGCGACGGCCCGATCCAACAGAAATGTAAACTGTGCACTGCCAAGGGTCGAACTGCTCGAACCAATAGATGCATCTATTTTCCCTGCTCGCGAATCATTCATGCGACGCGGTCAACATAAAGTAAACAAATACCCTGCTCGTGAATCATCCATGCGACGCAGTCAACATAAAGTAGACAAATACCCTGCTCGTGAATCATCCGTGCGACGCAGGTACACACAGGAATACATGCTCAACCAGTCAAATTCAGAATTTTGGGAAACATTTTATCAAATAAACACCAATCATCTTTTAACAAGTTAAGAAAATAAAGTTTAATCCTTTTTGAAATTCATTTACTAGTTTAATTTGATTTTTACAATTCAAATGTCAATAAGATTGCAAATATCCCAAGTATAGCATGCTTTTGAGTCCTAGACTACCCGGATAATAGCATAATAGTAGCTACGCACGAACTCTCTTCACCTCGTGCGTACGTAGCCCCCCAACAAATAGGAGCACATAACCAATTAACTCACCTAAGGGGTAATTTCCCCCTCATAAGATTAGAAAGGAGACTCACCTCGCTCCGAAGATCCACAACTGACATTCTACATTCTTCCGAAGACTTTCACCAACGCACAATGCTCCAAAACTAGCCAACGATCATACAAATCCATTAATATATGTTCGATTATGCTTTACAACCCAATTTATAACAATTTCTAACCCTGGACGAAAAGTTGACAAAAATTCCCTTGGGCCCACGTGCCCGGAATCCGAAATTTCTTGAAGATAAAGTTTGCCCATGACCTTAGGAACTCAAATATATAATTTTCTCTTAATTTCATACAAAAAATCATGGCTAAATTCCAAGAACACAATATTTCTAAGTCTTCCTCTAACCCTCAATTTTCTACCCATTTTCATACTAAATCCATACATAATTAATGTATTTAACTCATAATAGGTAGAAATAACTTAACTTAACATTGTTGATGAAGAACCTCTCTTGAATCCTCCCAAAAATCGCCAAAGCCATGAAAAATGAGAAAAATGAACCCCCAATCACGATTTTAAAACAAGCCTATTGCCCAGCATTTTCGATTCAACGGAACTCTGTCCGCTTTTGCGGTCCCGCTTCTGCGGCTCCCATCCATTCCAGGCCTTCCGCTTCTGTGGTCAGCCAACCGCTTCTGCGGTTCCGCATCAGCGGATCGAGGGCCGCTTCTGTGGTTCCGTATCAACGGATCGAGGGCCGCTTCTGCGGCTCCTTCTTCGCTTCTGCGGGGCCGCTTCTGCGGTCCCATTTCCGCAGAAGCGGAAATACTAGATACCAGCTGCTTCAGCACTTCTTCAAACTCCGGATTCGATCCGTTAGCCACCCGGAATCCACCCGAGGCCCCCGGGACCCAAACCAATCATACCAACTAGTCCCAAAATACATTACGGACTTGCTCGAGGCTTCAAATCATATCAAACAACGCTAAAATCATGAATTACACCCCAATTCATGCTTTATGAACTTTGAAATTTCCAACTTCTACTTCCGATTTTTAAACTTATCAAATCATGTCCGATTGACCTCAAATTTTGCACACAAGTCATATTTTACATTGCGGACCTACTCCAACTTCCATAATCAGATTCCGACCCTGATATCAAAAAGTCCACTTCCGGTCAAACTTCTCAAAAATTTCAAATTTCTATCTTTAGCCAAACGGCTTCAAAATAACTTACGGACCTCCGAATTCACTTCCGATCGCGCTCCCAACTCCAGAATCACCATACGGAGCTACTCCCAATCTCAAAATCCCTAACGGACATCGATAATGCTGAAATACACTTCAAGCCAAACTTAAGAAATTTTTTCCAAAATGCTAACTTCCACAATAGGCGCCAAAATGCTCCCGGGTTTTTCAAAACCCAAATCGGGCATACGCCCAAGTCTGAAATATCATACAAACCTGCTGGAACCTTCAGATCCCGATTCCAAGGTCGTTTACTCAAAAATCCAATCCTAGTTCATTCTTTCAACTTTAAGCTTCCGAAATGAGAATTCTCTTCCCAAATTAACTCCGAACTTCCCGAAATTCAATTTCGACCATGCGTGCAAGTCATAACACCTGAAATGAAGCTACTCATGGCCTCAGACTACTGAACGACGCGCTAGGGATCAAAACGACCGGTCGGGTCATTACATTCTCTCCCACTTAAACATGCGTTCGTCCTCAAACGTGCTGAGAACTATACTGAAGTAGCCTGAAATCACTGTTTAGCACCTCATGCACCCTCCCGTGCTGCCACAACTTAGCTGAGCACATTAGCTCGATAAATTCTGAAGATATTCTCTTTTTATTCAGGCAAATAAGCCTTAGAGCCCAATTCTAACATCTGGAATTCTATGCTAGCCTGATTTCAACATAAGATCACCAAATCATTCACCACACGCTGTACCAAACATAACTGCATAACCTTGCTGAATTCTTACTTTGCAACACTTAACCCACAGGACCACAATAACATTTTCTGATCAACTTAGCCAACATTCAACGAGTCAGATGCTCCCATTGTACCTCATGACATAAGTAAGTCTTACTCTAACTCTTACAATATCGCCACGACCTATGAGATGTACCCAAATTCATAATCAAATGCCGAGTCTACCAATCATTGAGTCTACACTTCTGACAAGAAACATCACCACATTCTTGACCAATTAATGATCTTTGCTCCTTAATATACTTCATATAATCAGATTGCACCGATCCTAAATCCCATAATCTCATCTCACCCAATACGAACTGCCCAAGCAATAAGCCCTCCTGGACATGATCAAAAGTCCCATATGATGTCACAGTGTGCCAATAGGCTACCAATTAGGATGCGATACAAAAGGCAAATGAACTCTGAAAAGGAAGTTCAATTAGCCCGCTTGCGAATCATACATGCGACGGGGGCAACATACTGAGCAGACACCCTACTCGCGAATCATACATGCGATGCGGGATCACAGCTAATATGAGTTCCCCTCAGAAAAATGGAAAATAGAGCACATAAAGGCAAATAGGGGGCAACTATACTTAATATCACACTATTGCGGCGCGCAAACCGATCTAAATAATATACCTTTAGCGGCGTGCCACCCGATCCACACATAGATCTCACATAAGGAGATTGCACTTCGAGCTAAATCTGCTCATTATAATAAAAATATCGAATTTCGATCGTAAGCACGCTAAGTGCATAATACCATCCCCGAGGAAACACATAGCGCCATAGGCTACAAAACTCAAGCACAACTGAGGTATGATACAAGATCTGAATCTCAAGAGCCATCCTGCTCATATAACATCATCGCAACGCGGAACCTCAACACATAAGAATTTACTAAGCTGTCTCAAAACTCATACGGGGCAATAAATCATTACCTGGAATAGCTGATGACAAAATAACACCTCGACTGTTCCTCCATAGGGAACGCTCGCTGAAATGAACACCACTGGCTTGATATAAAGCCCTGTTCACAAATAAATCAATCCACCGATCTCAAGCCAATTTGTGATTGCACCAAATTGGCCAATGACCTTTCAAAGGTCCGTAGTGACTCCCTTTTGCCTCATATCATGTAAGAATAACAATCATACCCAGAGCAACCTCCTCAGTTTATAACCCAATATACAAAGTGCCCTCCACGCATAAGTTCTCAAATTAATGATATTACCACAACCCTCGTACTTGGTTTAAATCTTTAGCCAAATCAAGTGACTACATGCCACACTTATACAATCTTCCCGTGGGACGTGCTCCCACAATCTTTCGAAATAAATAACGGGTCTGCATATCTAAACCATCGGACGCACTAATGCTGAAAAGCGATCCAGAATCCTTAACCAGGATGCAAAGCCTTTTTCACAACATATCGATCTTAGGTGACGCCGAATACACTACCAACTTACTTTAATCATTCAACCTTTTCCTTGCTCATCCGAGCCCGTGACATCCTTGTCAACACCGAACTGCAACCTTGATCCTCACTTCGCATCTCCATGCTACTCACTGCACCTAACGTGCCAATATACGATAGAACACGATTTTTCATCATAACTCCGAAATCATTAATATTTTCACATTTCATCATATAAGAACTTTTCACTTAACTCACTTCAGGAGAATTATAACAACACACAGGTAAATTCCCATAGCCGTAGAATATGCAAATCTGCAAGTAGTTGTTCAAGCCACCATAGCCTTTTCGGAATCCGCTTCCAGTTAACAAGCCATAACTGAAGAATGCCCCTGATAAATCATCAATCACGGTGGTCAACAGGCCTCGCACGTACCGCCACAAATCATACACATAACTCGATCATGCTGAATGATTTGATCACAGGCCCTAATATGCCAATTCAACTATGGCTAATCAATTTACCTTTTCCCAATTCCTCCTTGTTTTCCTAAAAAAAAGGCTAACTCCATTCTACACATAACGTACTCCATCTACACTCACCCCGAGTGTCCTTGAATTACGAGACCAGGTTGTCTCAATTCCCACGAACTATTTCATAACACCTAAATGCTACACCACAAGCCAAACATCCCGGAACATTCTGTGCCTCTTCTCATAAACTGCTACAAAGCTTGATTCTTAACTGTACTTATAGGTTCGAATTCATTGGGCACCATACTTTAACTTCTGAATTCACTAGGACCATTATTGAGAGCCACCCGCTCTAATTTGGTCCTGAATATAACTCACTCCATAGATCTTATAACACATGAGCACCCTCTTGGCGAAACACCTGGCGAAAATCGCTTTCTCTAAAACTTGTATCCATACAAGGCATAAATCCTGAACCTTTTTCCAAGTCCGGACATGAGCCAATAAGGCCAACCATCGCATGCCTCCAACAATTCATTTGCTCGAATTACCACTTATGGTCTTTTCTCATAGCTGAAATAATCCATCAATATGCTAATAACCCGAAATCACGCAAGTAGTTAATCATATAACCCAATCACAAGCGGTGGGACTCTCCCACTTAGCTTGAAGCCATCATTTCGCCATTCTTGTGTTCAACCGACCTTTTTACCCTTTATTGACATAACCTCTCGTCATAAGTTATCAAAATTTATTGGAATATTCATATAAATCCCCATCTTTCATATTCTGATCATTAACCATATTCGCACGACCGATCTCTTTGTTGAACAACCAATATAATTCTTTGCAGAAACTTCGCCGACCACGCAACCGCTAATCTGCTTACGGGGAATGACCCACCTAGGGGAATCACCTCCCGACATCTTCCCACGCCGCTGCACGGGGTACAATCACTATGACATCAACAACTAAATCCTGAGTCCAAGCTCACTCTCTAGCTGTACCAGTGCGTTCACTCCTCGCAGACATCAATTAAATGTGCGGCAACACCTTCCCAAATTCAAAGCTATGTTGCACCCTCCTCCATTTCAAGCAGCTCGTTTCCGCCATTTCAATCTTCTGCCGCATGATAGCCCATACTTCGAGTCATACCCACAGACTTCAATCACTAATCATTAAAATCCCCAATTCGATCCAACTCTCCTTAAGGCGCGTAGTCATCCTACTACCAAGCCCTTATGCAACACCCGCCACTCTCCCACTCTGGCGGAACGCATCTCCTTAATCGGTCACTCGACCTTGCTTCTCATACTTGGCCTTCTAGAAATTTTAAACACCGCCTGACACTTCCCACATGTCCTTCCTCATACTTTGCTGCTCAATTATTGCCTTAAATAAAATCTATCTTCGTGGCACTTGAATCTACCATTGCTGCTAACTTTAAACCTTTCCAAAGGTCATCTTTATCGATCCGCCAACATTAGGAAATTTTGATTCGATATTAAACCACCGCACCATGCGATACCTGATAGTTGAATCTCCAATACTATTTCACAACATATTGCCATAAAGGGGAATTGTAGCAGATTATAACATTGGCACTTAGTACGTTCAATCAGGACTACGACACCCTCTCATAAAAGAAAGCTCAACCACGCTTGCAAATACCAAGCCTCAATACTTCCACCAGCCCACACCAGACCATCCTTAGTTCGATTGACTTTCCCATGCCGGGAATAAAATACTGAATCCCTTTATTACACGCTGAGTAAACCTCCCTTCAATTCATTCACTGCCCCGACACATGGGCAAACATCCTACCATCCCAACAACACCGCGGAATAATCGCTCATAAGCATCATGGCAACCTGTGCCTAGCCTCAAGGCTCCTAGAAGTCCTGTTACTGAGTTGAAACAATAGAATATCCCTCCATAATGCGACTATAATAGTCCAATCAACTATACCGGGAAAATCATCCCGCACTACATTGGTAGTGCCATTACAATCCTTCAAATTCTCGATTTATAACAAGCGCTCGCGTCACATAAGATTGAGCAGGAAAGAATCAAAGGCATAAGCCTCAAAGGAATCGGACTGCACGATAAGCAAATCAAGAAGGGAAGCACTCCTAACAGCCCTGTAGCCTCCCGAGGATAAGTATAAACGTCTCCGTACCGATCCACGAGACTCTACTAGACTTGCTCATGACTCGTGAGACCGACGGGAAGTGCTCTGATACCATGTTGTCACGACCCAAAATCCACTAAGGGTCGTGGCGGCGCCGGACACCTCTATCAGGCCAGCCAACTAAATTATCAATTAATTCCTCTTTTAATAATTTTGAAAGTCTAAGGTTTTTTCTTCCATTTTTATAAATAAAAGTTCACTACTTGAATTCAAATTTAAAAAATAACAATTTGTACAAATCCGCTGTAAACCCTCCCAAAAACCCGGTGTCACAAGTACATGAGCATCTATTGATAAGAGAAATAAAATACAACATCCGCCCTGAATACAGTGGGCGAAAAGTAAATACATCACACTGGAAAGGACTAGTCTAGCTGTGGCCGTCTCGAATGATGCAACTCACCTAGTCCCAGAATCCTCTGGTGCTGCTATGCCCAGTAGGACACTGGAGTTGCAAGTACCTGTGCAACAAAATGCACAGCAAGTGTAGTATGAGTACGTAATCAACGTATACTCAGTGAGTACCCCGCCTAATCCCTAAGGGTTAGAGACGAGATGGTCAACTTTGACATTTACTAATGGTCCAATAATAATATACTAAAACGTGAGGAATTCATGGATTTATATAGCATGCTCTAGTTCACAAAGCTGTAAAACAGGTAAACACCTTTAATAATTAGCAAAGGATTTTCAGGATTTCTTTCCTTTTATCTTTAGTAATTCATGTCAGGCCAAAAAGGCAATAACTACATCAAGTACTTCAAGTAAGTAACATAAACATACGCATATCATGCCGAGGCGACGGCCCGATCCAATAGAAATGTAAACTGTGCACTACCGAGGGTCGAATGGCTCGAACCAATAAATGCATCTATTTTCCTCGCTTGCGAATCATCCATGCGACGCGGTCAACATAAAGTAAACAAATACCCTATTCACGAATCATCCATGTGACGCAGTCAACATAAAGTAGACAAATACCCTGCTCGCGAATCATCCGTGCGACGCAGGTACACACAGGAATACATGCTCAACCAGTCAAATTCAAAATTTTCGGGAAACCTTTTATCAATTATAAACCAAATCCTCCTTTAACAAGTTAAGAAAATAAATTTTAATCCTTTTTGAAACTCATTTACTAGTTCAATTTGATTTTTACAATTCAAACGTTAATAAGATTGCAAATATCCCAAGTATACCATGCTTTTGAGTCCTAGATTACCCGAACAATAGCATAATAGTAGCTACGCACGGACTCTCGTCACCTCATGTGTACGTAGCCCCCCAATAAATAGGAGCACATAACCAATTAACTCACCTAAGGGGTAATTTCCCCCTCACAAGATTAGAAAGGAGACTCACCTCGCTCCGAAGATCCACAACCGACATTCTACATTCTTCCGAAGACTTGCACCAATGCAGAATGCTCCAAAAACTAGCCAACGATCATACAAATCCATTAATATATGCTCAATTATGCTTTACAACCCAATTTATCACAATTTCTAACCCCGAACGAAAAGTTAACAAAAATGCCCTCTAGTCCACGTGCCCGGAATCTGAAATTTCTCGAAGATAAAGTTTGCCCATGACCTTAGGAACTCAAATATATAATTTTCTCTTAATTTCATATTCAAAATCGTGGCTAAATTTCAAGAACACAATATTTATAAGTCTTCCTCTAACCCTCAATTTTCTATCCATTTTCATACTAAATCCATACATAATTAATGTATTTAACTCATAATAGGTAGAAATAACTTACTTTAACATTGTTGATGAAGAACTTCTCTTGAATCCTCCCAAAAATCGCCAAAGCCATGAAAAATGAGATAAATGAACCCCCAATCACGATTTTTAAAACAAGCCTACTGCCCAGCATTTTCGCTTCAGCGGAACCCTGTCCGCTTCCGCAGTCCCGCTTTTGCGGATCACTTGCCACTTCTGCGGCTCCCATCCACTCCAGGCCTTTCGCTTCTGCGGTTAGCCAACCGCTTCTGCGATTCCGCATTAGTGGATCAAGGGCCACTTCTACGGTCCTGGCTGCCCTCGCCCTCGTCCGTTTCTGCTGCTTTTTCTTCGCTTCTACGGGGCCGCTTCTGCGGTCCCATTTTCGCAGAAGCGGAAATACCAGATACCAGCCGCTTCAGCACTTCTTCAAACTCCGGATTCGATCCATTAGCCACCCGAAATCCACCCGAGGCCCTCGGGACCCCAACCAATAATACCAACCAGTCCCAAAGCACATTACGGACTTGCTCAAGGCTTCAAATCATATCACACAACGCTAAAATCATGAATTATACCAATTCAAGCTTTATGAACTTTGAACTTTCCAACTTCTACTTCCGATGTTTAAACTTATCAAATAATGTCCGATTGACCACAAATTTTGCACACAAGTCAAATTTGACATTACGGACCTACTCTAACTTTCAGAATCAGATTCCGACCCCGATATCAAAAAGTACCCTTCCGGTCAAACTTCTTAAAAACCTTCAAATTTCTATCCTTAGCCAAATGGCTTCAAAATGACTTACCGACCTCCGAATTCACTTTCGATCACGCTCCCAACTCCAGAATCACCATACGGAGCTATTCCCAGTCTCAGAATCCCAAACGGACATCAATAACACTGAAATGTACTTCAAGCCAAACTTAAGAAATTTCTTCCAAAATGCTAACTTCCACAATAGGCGCAAAAACGCTCCCGGGTTATTCAAAACCCAAACCGGGCATACGCCTAAGTCTAAAATCATCATACGAACCTGCTGGAACCTTTAGATCCTGATTCTGAGGGTTTTTACTAAAAAATCCAATCCTAGTTCATTCTTTCAACTTTAAGCTTCCGAAATGAGAATTCTCTTCCCAAATTAAATCCGAACTTCCCGAAATTCAATTCCGACCATGCGTGCAAGTCATAACACATGAAATGAAGCTGCTCATGGCCTCAGACTTCTGAACAATGCGTTAGGGATCAAAACGACCGGTTGGGTCGCTACAATACGTATCAGCCTATAGCAACCGTATAGGCCCATTTACTAATATGATTACCTATGCATATACTATCGTTGTGATTCATTGTAATATCATACCTTCATATTAGGGTCATACGTATCGGCCTACAACAACCATATAAGTCCATTGACTAATACGGTTGTAGTCATATGACCTTCCATTTATATATCGTTGTGATCCATAGTAATTGACCGTCTATGAATATAATTTCATTCATTCATTAAGGTCATACGTATTGGCCTATAGCAATCGTATAGTCCCGTTTACTAATATGATTACTTATGCATATACTATCGTTGTGATTCAGAGTAATATCATATGTTCATATTAGGGTCATACGTATTAGCCTACAACAACCATATAAGTCCATTGACTAATACAGTTGAAGTCATATGACCTTCCGTTTATATTTCGTGGCTGATATTTAGTAATTGACCGTCTATGAATATAATTTCATTCATTCATTAAGATCATACGTACCGGCCTACAGCAACCGTATAGGCCCGTTTACTAATGTGATTACCTATGCATATACTATCATTGTGATTGAGAGTAATATCATACGTTCATATTAGGGTCCTATATATCGGCCTATAACAACCATATAAGTCCATTGACTAATACGGTTGTAGTCATATGACCTTCCGTTTATATATTGTTGTGATCCGTAGTAATTGACCGTCTATGAATATAATTTCATTCATTCATTAAGGTCATACGTATTGGCCTATAGCAACCGTACAGGCCAGTTGACTAATATGATTACCTATGCATATACTATCGTTGTGATTCATAGTAATATCAAACGTTTATATTAGGGTCATACATATCGGCCTACAACAACCATATGAAAATTTGACTAAAATATGAGGGAAAACAATATGACAATTTTGGAGGGAAACAAAGGGAAAAGTAAAAACATGATTGGAGGGAAATTGAAAGTTTTCACTCTTTATATATCTCTTAAACACAAGAACAAAATCTCCATCTCTCTCTAAACAAAATAGATACTCTAAACATGAATGCTAACAGATGGATTGAAGAAGAATTCTATCCATGGTTTCGGATGAAGGTGCCCAAATCGTACATTAAGCGTGATTTTCTGGTAATTTTATTTTTCTTAAATTTTCATGATTTGATACTATTGATTATCCCAACTAGCGATGAACCTTGAAATTAATATTTACATTGTGTTCTTGCAGTTTATTCCAAAGAGTATATGTGGCTATCTTCCTCTTATTTCGGTTAAAACAATGCTTCGATGTAATGGGAAGGAATGGGCTGTGACTCTCACAAATGGTGGTCGGAGAAGACTCGTCAATGGGTGGAAACAATTTGTTGTCGATAATAATCTGAAGAAAGGGAATTGTGATGACCCGGCCCGTCGTCACGTGAGTTACCGCCCCATTTTTCCCATATTATGTTTCTCTATGATTTAATATCAATATTTGAGTTAATCGGGTAGAGTCGGATTGGTTTTAATTGGAAATGAGGCACTTAGCCTCTTGGAAGGAAGCTTGTTTTGGAAAGGTCAACCGGAAATTGACTATATAGTTAGAGGTCTCGGATGTGAGTTCCGGTGGTTCGGTTAGCTTCGGGAGAGGATTTTGTGACTTAGGAGAGCGATCGGAATTAAATTTGGAGGTCCGGTGTGGAATTAAGCTTGAATTGGCGAAGTTTGAATTTTGGCAGATTTCGGTTGATAGGTGAGATTTTGATCTGAGGGTCGGAATGGAATTCCGAAAGTTACAGTAGCTTCGTTAGGTGATTTTTGATATGTGTGCAAAATTTCAGGTCATTCGGACGTCGTTTGGTTGGGTTTTTAATCGAATGTGAGTTTCAGAAGTTTTAGTTTAACGTATGCTTGAATCCTTGGTGAATTGATGATTTTTGTGTTGTTTGACATGTTTTGATGATTGGAACAAGTTTGTAAGTTTGTATGAAGTTTTGGAGTAGGTTGGTATTTTTGGTTGAGGTCCCGGGGGCCTCGGGGTGATTTCGGATGGTTAAACGGGAATTTGGAAAGCATGCGGCAGGTCTGGTCTTCAAGCTTCTGGTATTTCCGCATCTGCGGAAGAGGAGCCGCAGGAGCGGTTCCGCAGATGCGGCTATAGGGTCGCAGAAGCGGTTTTTGAGGGGCTTGGAGTTTTCCGCAAAAGCGGACATACGGACCGCAGAAGCGGTCTCGCATTTGCGATATGTTGACCGCAGAAGCGGTCCTGGGTAAAAGTCGAAGAACCGCAGAAGTGGATAAATAACCGCAAAAGCGGTGTCGAAGAAGCGACAAAATCATCGCAGAAGCGGAAACTGCTGTTTAGGGGTATTTAATTTCACCTTCGCGAATTTTAGAAGCAACTCAACATATTCATCTCGGAGTAAGGAGATTTTAGGCGATTTTCAAAGAGGGTTTCGAGGGTCTTCATCGGGTATGGATTCTTGGTCTTAGATTATGTTGTTATGGTGTAAAAATGTGGATTTACACCGAAAATCCAAGGGAATTAAGGCTAAAATGGAGGTTAGGGCTTGAAATTTGAAAGAATTTTAGCTAGTGATTTGAGGGGTCAAATAGACTCCGATTTTTGTGAATTTGGTATGTATGAACTCGTGGCGAGATAAGGAAGCCGACGATTTTGATTTCGTAATTTTTTGAGAAGCGGGCCCGGGGCTCGGGTTTTTCCAACTTCGTATTTTTGGGTGTTTTTCGAGTTCTTTCAATTGGGTTATGTCCCATTAGCTTATTATAACCTATTCCTTGTGATTTTGGTCAGATTCTAGACTCGAGGAGGTCGATTTGCGAGGAAAGCGCAAGGCGAGCTAGGATTTCGGCTGGTTTGAGGTGAGTAATGGTTATGAATGATATACTGAGGGTTTGAAACCCCGTATTTGCACTATGGGGTGCTATGTTGAGATGAGATACGTGCCGTATGATGAGCGTGGTGATGTTATTGCTAGGGATTTGGATTTGGTCCATCCCGATTGAGGACTTACTGTACATTTGACTGAGACTAAGCTTATTACCGTATATTATGGGCTAGTTGCCATGTTTGGGGCCTTGTGCCGATTTGTATAACCCTTAGGGGGCATGTTGAGCTAATTGACCTCACTTTACCTGTTGAACACATACTCTCAGTCATGTCCTAAACTGTAAAAACATAATATGAAC
>MU667361.1:4846-17871 GCA_026770625.1 Nicotiana glauca | reverse complement strand
CTTTATGACTTATAAGAACCGATGATTTAATCTTTCGTGTATAAGCTAAACTCTATACACTAAATCATCTACTATATAAGCAATGGACATACAAACGAATACATGATCTATTTAAAATAAAACTTTATTGAATTGATTGAATAAATAAATAATTATTCAATAAAGAATACTATAACAATACGCATGGTTTATAGTATATCATAACACTATATATAATAACATGATGTACTGTATAGATAAAGTAAGTCCTGAAATAATAAGGATGAAGCCATGCAATGCATGCATGCAAAATTTGATGTTACAGTAACATTTCATGTGGCATATCCCTTTTTGGCTGTTAGATAAAACTAAATGGTCCTACAAAAGCTAGAGTACAAGAAGCTTCATCGATGTTCGCAGTACGCATGATAGAGTGCGTTGTCTTCACCTTCAATATACTTTGCCCGGCCACCACCCCATGCCCCTCGCTCTACCTTTTAATTCACTCCCCCGCCCGTCTCTCCAGCATCTGTGAGCTTTCCATCTTGGCACTTCACTGCAACCAATAAAGGCATCATAGTTGCACTATCATGCAATATATGCTTTATTTTCCCCACTAAAAAAGTAGCAGTATCCCCTTCAGCCCTTGTCTTTTATATATATATATATATATAATGCTACTAAGTGATGTTGTAGGTGCCATAACAGTAAGATAACAACATTATAAGGTAGGAGAAGTCAAAATGGGAGGTTTCTACTTCTTCAACTATTTATATATTGTGTAGTAATCCCTCCCTTCCCATTTATGTGAATATGTTTGACTGAGCACATAGTTTAAGAAAAATTAAAATTTTTGGACTTTTTGGTCCTAAACCAGTCAAAAAGGGGGCCAGAGTATTTGTGCGGTCATAAAAGTTTTTCATTAAGGGGCATAATTGTAAGTTTAAGCTAAATTATTACCAAATTTAGAAAGAGATCATTCTTTTTTGAACGGACCAAAAAGGAAATAGATTCACGTAAACTGAAATAGAGGTAGTAGTACTTATAACTTGTAGGATTAATTGTAAATGTGAAAAAATATGGAAGTAGTTATCCAAATATTCTTCATTTACTTTTGGAACAGGGGTTTCGGTGGGAGAGGTAGGAGGAGAATTGAGAGAAATAGCGATCTATCGTTGCTTAGAGAGTTAAATTTCTATCATTGACGGTTTAAATAGATAATTATATAACCAGATCAATTACTAGATAATTACATGTATATTTTTATGAATAATAATTAGTAGTAATTATATAAAGATAGGAATAAACAATTTCCCTGGAATTACACGTTAAATCTTCAATGACAATATAAAACATTTGTATACACGGCAAGTGTACGTAAATTAAAACGTTTTGGCCAAGAGGACAGTTGGCTATTGCTCGTGGGAAAATCTGAGAAAGGTGCCAGTTGAGATGATAAGGGAAAAAGAATTTACATAGAATTCCGTTCGATGAGTACCGTCAGAGGAAAGCTTCGCATAGTTGTGAGAGCCACGCTTAGGGAATATGGAATCCTAAATTCTAAAAGAGGGAAAAAGATTGGGAAAGTTGGATGCTCTCTGTCGCTTTGTCTCATTGGAAACTCTTCTTTCTTTCACTCTAAAGAAGCTTCCAAAATCCCATAGTAGTTAGTTAGCTTCTCTCCTTTTTCTCAAATAAAAGTAAAAAAGAATATATTCTCAAGCCTCAACTTCTTTACTCTTTTTTGTTGCCTTTGGTTTTCTTTGACTGGGAAGGAAGATCAGGGCTCTTTTCTTAATCATATTTATGCTTTAGTCACGCAATCATGACGTAGTCTGTCCTATACCCATAGCGTTACTAGTTCTTCCTAAGGAACGGTTAATCCCATGGTCATTTTGTCGTTTTATTTCGCTAATTACTACTATTCAAACATGTCATGGTACGGAATTATTTGGACTACAAATTCTTGATCTACCTACAAGAATGAGGCCGTATGAAAATATAAAATGCGGTGCAAATATTGTAAATGCATGGGACATAAAGCTTTTTAGAAGTTAAAAGACAAATAAAACAACTTAGACGAACATAAAGTGGTATCAATGAGAATGACAGTTTTTCAAACGGGAAAAGAAATTAAGTATGAAGACTATTGGATGTACAAATTCAAAATGTAAGGAAATGCATGGGGTGGAATGACGCACACACATGAATATATCTAGAATGTGAAAAATATATAAAGATACATTGGGAGAAATGATCGATACACGCGTGCACGTATACATGTAAAAATCGTCCGACTGCAACAATACTTACTGTCTTAGTATCAAATGGTTAGGAACGACAATATAAGTCCTCATTACTATATGTTACCACATATAAACTCATCTTAGAAAAATATTATACAAAATAAGAATAAGAATTAAATAAAAAGTATTACACGTTCTTTATAGTATTATTTTTTTGTGACATATAAATTTATGAAAAACTAAGCAACTCCTAAAAAACATAGGACGTAAATCGTCGACTATAACAACTATTTTTTCTACAGAATTTTCCCCGGTATAAAGTGAAAAGAACACCGAGATTAATTAAATTACAACAGAAACACTAACTCTGTGAAGTGTAGTATAGTGCAATTAATACGATTGATAAAATTAAATATATGCATATACAATAGCGAAAATGATGCGCTAAACATGTATTGATAATCTTCTGATCCGTTCTTACAATTCTTATGGGAATGACGTAAGGAGAACAAATAAACATTCATAGGTAACTTGAAGTAATAAATATTGAGTAACTTGCTATAATGGATTAAATTACACCGATTATGCAAAAATTCTTTTAACTCTATTGGTACATATAACTTAAATCCATAATAATACTACAATAATTACTTGAAAATTTTAAAAAGTTGCTGTGTAAAAATTTGGCAAGTTTTACCCGAAAACAGAGTTTCGTCCACCTTGAGCACTCAAACTTGAAAGCTGGGTCGCTCTTCTTGGGGAGGGCCTCTCAAGCTTTGCATCGAATTTCTTTTCGTCCAGCATTGGCTTCGACTCGTAAATGTCAGATACAGAATCAAGCTCGGGATTGCAACTCCTCTCCATTGAAAGCGGCGCCATCTGAATAATGTCATCTTGATTAGGCCCTAAAACACAAAACATTTGTTATACTAGGTAAAATTCAATTACTTTAATATGACAAGATTTTATTGTTATTCTTTCTCTGTCCCACTATATGTGGCATATTTTATTTTTCGAGATTCAAATTACCTGTTCTTTTAACCAACATTTTAAAGTATATTTCTTCCGTTCCAGTTCATGTGAACATAATTCGTTTTTGGTCTGTTCCAAAAAGAATGACCATTTTCAAATTTGGAAATAATTTAGCTTAAACTTCTAATTCTACCTTAATAAGAAGCTTTTATAACCACACAAATATTCCTGGCCCCGTTTTAACTTGTTTAGGACAAAAAAATTCAAAAATCTTCATTTTTTCTTAAACTCCATGCCCAGTCAATTAGGTTCACATAAATTGGAACAGAGAGAGTATCTTTTTAATTATGTTGACATGAGAAGAATTATAACTTATTGTACTTTCATGTAAGTTTGAAATATCTAAATTTTAATTTTAAAATAATGAGTTAATCTAACTTCAAAAATTAGTCAAATAAACTTTCAAAAAGTAAAAAGTACAACATAAATTAAGACAGAAGAGAAGTATAGAATAGATGAAGTTCATACGTGAAATTAAGTCTGTTGTTGGTCCACCCAATTCTTGGAGACGGAAATCGTCGGACCACATCAAGGGGCTCTTTCCATTGGCATTACCCCCATTGCTATAAGGAGTAGACCTCTTCTTTCCAAGAGACAAGTTATGATCAGTATTATTATTATTACCAACAAGGAAACTTTCAAAGGATGAGGACCTTTCCCCCATGCTACTTTGTGGATGAAGCTCGAGCTGTTGCTCATGTCCTCCACAAATATTAAGGTCTTGAAATGACGAGAAACTGAGAGGAGGAGCCCCGAATTCTTTAAAGGCAGCTGAAATGTCCGGTATTATTCCTCCTCCCTGATTTCCCATGCCTTTAAAGGTTCTTCCTGGTAACGCCATATTTTCCTCGCCGCCCAATGTTTGACAAGCTTTCTCCAGTATAGTCTGCATGTACTTTCCCTGAGCCTCGATCCTTAACTGAAGGTGTCTTTGTACCTGCACCCGCAATAATTTATCATGTTAATTAATGTTCGAGTAGAGGTGGATCCACAATTTAAACTTACGAGTTCAACCTTTAGGGTTCGATCTTAATATTGAACCTATTGTATATCTAGGACCAGACCTACTATATGTTGCAAGTTTAGTGTAACTTTAATAGAAATTTATGCTCCTCATCGAAAGTATTTGGTTCATATAAACTTGCTGCCGTGACACTGCATAGATGCTTTATTTATTTATTGGGGTCAATCGAATCCATGATTTTAACACGGCACATAAGTATATGGAGATGATTAGTAAAATTTAAAAAGATTAAATTATTAAACTATAATCTTCAAAAGTACACTTAATTAATGTTAAAACTCAAAAGATGAACCCATCAAATTTAAATTCATGTTGTCCCATAATAATTAAGGGTCATCTCGCTTGGGAGAAAGATTGAAATAATTTACCTCTAGTTGTTCATGCAGCCTTCTCTGCACCTCCATTTGCATCCTAATTCCATCAGTAATGTGAACGTTAATACTACCATCATTCCATGTGTATTAAATGCAATATATTCCTCAATGACAAAATTAAATCAACACTCATCTGATGAAAATAACTTGTACTAGAGTCTGGTAACTAAAAAGAAACTGAAAGAGCAGCCATGCAACGCCCGGAGTTTGGTCACAAATTCAACTCTCCTAACAGAAACAATTCAACTAGAAGAAAAAGAAAAAAAATGTATCTCAGCTAGTGGGAGAGAATTGAATGCTAGCTATTGGTAAAATTGCTACCTTTCATACTAGAGGATTAAAGAGGGTTAAAGTTTTATTCTCATCATATCCTTTGCTTCTAACTTTCCTTAACTTTAGTATCTCATACTCCTCCGAAAGAAGTTTAAATAAGAAATGAAAAGATCAAATGGACGTAACAACGTTAGAAGAAACAATTGCTAATAATTAATTAAAGTGAAAGCAAAACTAAAGGAGCAAGGGATGATTTAAATTAAAGTTGAAAGGAAAATTAAACACATACTCATTCATATTGCGGCCGATCATTCCAGATGAGGATGCCGAATTTCTTTGCAGTTCTAAACTCGTTGCTGCAATATAATGAGAGACACTTGAAGTTTTTAATATCTAATACAACAATTGTAAGTTACTTGATAATCTTGAAGAATTAATCAGTACCTCTATCACCATCCTTCACCGAGTGATCATTGAATTCCTTGTGAGGTTGCTTTCCCAGTCTAAATTTCTAGTAAAATCAAAAGTTGCATAAACTAAGGGCTTAGGTCAATAAACTTCATGACAAAATTCAAAGAAACATGTAGAAAACTAATTCTTAGACTGTAAAAAAAACAAGAAATAGTAAGAAGAATTAACGTTAATACCTGAAGATGGCTCTTGAGATGGTAAAGGGTTAAACCCTTAACTCCCATAACCCTCATAATTGTCTTAGGTGTTGCCTCTGCACAAGTGATAATACAATATGTTTTGATTAAGAAACAACATAAGCCAAAATAAAAAATAAAACTCGAACAGATATATCAAGTTTAAATCCTGAATCTACCAGAAAGGGGAGGGCGGTGAAGATATGCAACTATATAAAAGGATTATAGAGAACGAACGTACTATCAGGTCCACCTAACTGAGTAACAGCATCAACAAAACGCTCGTGCAGTTCAACAGTCCAACGAAGACGAGGTTTAGGATCAGTTGTGAGAACGAGGCCTGAGTCTCCTTGAACACACATGGGTCTGTCATGGGAATTCATAGTTGAAGGTTTCTTGGCATGGAACATTCTCTACTTTTTTTTTAAAAAATTTTTCTCTCTAGCCTGTTTGTTTTTTCCTCAATCGAATACTATGCTAAAGAGAGATTCAAGAACAAATGCTATATGCAAATAGAATAGGAAGAAGAATAGGGCGGTTTTGAAGAAGAGAACATGCACCTTTTGTCTTTCAAGTAATAGGGAAAAAAGTAGTGCCTGGGACAAGCTAAGCAAAACCCTACAATTAAATAAAGAAAAAGACTGTTGAGTAAATTTTTGCATTATACTATACTCAGTAGATTTCTATCTCACCAAAAAAGTTCCCACAATACTAACATGCAGCCCTCCTTTAGCAAAAGAAAGTTCTCCTGTGTATCAGTACATAGTTAATTAATTATCGTATGAGGCTGTATTTTTGCTTTTCTTTATTAAAGCTAAGAGGGACGCGATCATATAACGTGAGGTGGTATAATTTATTAATACGATAGTATAGTAGTTAATTACCATATGGGGTTGAATTTATACTTTTTAGTTCTTTATTTATTATTGAAGAAAAAAGGGACTCTAATAACGTGACGTAATATCGATTACTCATACAATAATGATAACTAACTTTGCATTTCTTGGGAATTGTATCCCTATGATTAAACATGCCAATCAGTGAAATAAAACAGAATGTTACCACGTTGTTTATTTTGGTATATAAACGGAATTTAAGTCTCGATCCTCCACTTTGTTAGAGTCAGTTTAGATTATAAATCAAGCATACTAAATAAAAAGACATGCATGCCTTTTCAAAAGTCAAAAGTTTTATTGTCCAAATCGTTGAAAATATGAAATTTTTAGTATATCACTCATTGGCACTTGATGGGAAGTACAATTCCACGGCTTCACTTAAGATAAAAAAAATCGTAGAGATTTTTGTGCAGTAAAAATAAGATATTTTTTACAGCCATTACTATTGAAGACTAATTTTTAAATTAATTGAATTTGTTTTGACGGTTTACTATTAGAATATCCATTTTCTAAACCTAGTTTGAAGAGATTTTGACATGAAAGAAAATTAGAAAAACAGGAGATTTTTGACGGTTAGACCTTGGAAAATTGAAGATAAAGTTTTTAAAATATAAGTGTGATATAGTGGCTGTCAACACCTTTTTTTTTATAAATTAGTTAAAATTTTCTGATAGCATGATTGTCTAAACTATTATTTTTATAATTAAACAGATTTTTATTTTCAAGGTTACATCAACAAAAATTATTTTGACAATTCATTACATATATTTTCGACAGTCATTTCCATTGAAACCTTGAACTCTTGTTTGACCGATATGCATGTTCCTACTTATTATTAGCAACAGATTGCGACCACTTGCCTATCCAACTTCTCTTTTTCCTGTTAAAAAATCCACAAAATATTTCCTTCCCACAACAAACCTCTAAATCATGTACTCTTCTCTAGAAATATATGGAGATTGTAATATATGGGCAAGTTGCGGACCATCAAACCTTTTTATAACAACATCATTTGTTCCAATATTTTTTGATTTTTACAATGAATAATTGTTATACATTTATAACAGCACTTGACGTTTAAATATATTTTGGCTGTAATACACAAAAATTATCCAATACATATAAAAGAGCAAGAATATTTAAAATTAAAATCTCAAAAATATAAATATTTCACGAATTAAATGCTAAATAAATCTAATAAACTAAAAATTCACAACTAAACGTACAAAACCTCTAAGGCACACAACCTTTCAACATTGATGAAAGAACTCCATTATTGTAGCCTGTTTCGCAGATTTCAATCTCTTACTAGCGGTATAAATTTAAATTGTTGCTTTATCCGAACCAAATATTTTCTATGCATAACATAAATGTATATATGTGAGGATTCATTAAAATTTCAATAATTATTTCTTATACCTAAATACATAATTTTAAATATATATTTATTGTTTAGTGCTAGAAATCTTAAATGTTATAAACTCATAATTTCATCAAGTTTAGATCACGAAATTCATATCTATTGAATGTATTCAAGATGTGACTGGACATACCGAAGAAGAAGAAAGAGGAGAATGTTGTATAGACATGAATAAGTCAATTTTTTAAACCCTCTATTTTAATTTATATGGCGTAATTCGATTGAGTACAAGTTCCAAAAAGAACTAAAAGTTTGTTGTGATCGAAATTCCCATGCCAATACAAATATATCTTTTGAATAGGAAGATTAAAGTTAAATTTTATTGAAATATAAAAATATGATATTCTCTTTAAAAGATTAACTTAATGGTACCACATAAAATCTAATGGAAGAAGTATTGAATTAGAAAAGGAAATAGGAAGAATTATTGAATTAAACACAAAAGATTGAGATCGTATACGCTGTTTTGCACTTTAGACTGCCATCCTATACGCGCTAAAATATTACCTTTCATAATTGTCTTTTACGTATTCCGTTGTTATTTTTATAGTACATTTTGCTCTAAAATTCAAAATTTAATAGATATTATATCTAGACTCTTTAGCTTACTTTTTAGAAACTTTTATTTTGAGTTTTATATCATATCATTGTTTTAAATCTTCTGAAATCTTTTTTTAATTAAAATAGCATCATACGGGCAAAATGTACCCTCTCGCACATCCTTCTTTTATAACAATGATGTAAACCACCTTGGAAATACACCTCTACTACTGTTAGTATAGTGAAGAACGGACTTAAGTTATACGTACTAACAGAGTAAATATTATTTACATTATCAGTGTAGTTTAATATATTATACTAGTTAGTTATTACATGTTTACATTATCAATAAATGTATCATAAAGGTGTATCTATAATTACCTTATATATATAATTGTGTATTATCTTTAACACTTGCAATGCATAAAACTTAATTCTTAAGGTACATAAACATATTGTATTACAGATATTAAGTAGTATAAAAAATTCTTGGCAGGCCGGGGTTGCTACTCGGATCCCAATTATATTACTTGTAATTAAGGTGTAACAAAGAGGAATTCTAAAGCATTTACAGAATGTGCAGCTTTTCTTTCTTGGCTCGACTTCTTTTCGTTTGTTTTATCCCCCTATTTCCCTTTTATATATGTTTTGATGATCAAACCAGACCCTCTTTTAACTTGTAATGCTTTTCTTGGGAGTTTCAAACTCTACTATCTCATGTACTTTTGTGGAATAGAAGATTGTCGACTCATTTCCTTTTAATTCTGTTTATTACCTTTTGCATGCAATGCTTATTCAAACCACTAATCTAACTTCCCACGCACTTTTAATCATTGAACATGTATTTAACCTCTTTATCCTCCTGCTTTACATATTTATTCTATAATATTTTTTGATATGAGGCCCATTTAAGATTTCAACTTCATTTCATTGGTTCAAGTTTAGAATTCTACCACAACTTATTTAATAGAGTTAATACCCTAAAATTTTCATAAACTATTTGACTTTTATCAGCTTCCTACTTAAAATATTTGTTCCAAAACCCTCCAAACTATATTCCCCTAGATATAAAAAAAAACCCTTGTTGCATTTCTGGCCATGCGTATGGTACATGCTCCTATGTATCAAAAAAAGTATCATGTGGCAATATACGTGGCTATTTAACTCAACCTAAACCTCCTCTAAAATATTATTTTTTTTGTCAATTACCTACTTAAACTATTGTTCTCCCCAAATCCCTCATGAACTATATTTTTCTATATATTAAAAATCTCCTATGTTGAATTTTTAGAGGTGCGTCTGTATAACTATTTTAACTTATGATTTATACTACTCTTTTGATGTAGTTTATTCGTTGTTTATTATTCTCGGATGACTGGCTAATTCGAAGCATTTTTGCCATAAAGATCTAATGCAATGTGTTATTTTTAGCTTTAATTATGGTTTTACCCTTAATTTTAATGTGCAAAATAATGTATAAAAGAATAGTGAGGAAGAAGTAAAGTGAGCAGCTTGTAGAATTGGAGATGTCTGGCTTTACGGGTTTTTTTATTTGTCTTGTACATACCCTTTTTCGCGGGCAATGAAAAGAAATTATTTACCAAAAAAAATTATGGTTGTATTTTATGCTAGATTCTAGTTCAATAAATCCTTGTTTACATTCACTTCACGGTAAAAGAAGATGAACTCATATAGTGTTGCATTTCTAGAAAAACCAACTTATATTACACAAATAAGATTACACAAACCACAAATAAAAAATCAATCGGCTAGTAAGTATATTTTCTAATTCTAGATTAGACAAACAAGGTTTAAGATAATCAACTTTTTTCTCTACAGGTGTTGGGTTTAATAAGAAAATTTAATTTTAAATAAGTATTTTTTTTAATAATATGGGTAAAAAATGAAGGAAGACTACAACTAAAAATGGAAATTACTAACCCATGCATGATGTTATAATTATAGCTAGGAGTGTTCATAAAAACCCGAAAAATCGAACCAAATCGAAAACCAAATTAAACCGATCAAAAAAATTGATACTTTTTTGGTTTGGTTTGGTTTTGGTTTTGAATTTTAAAACCAATCAAATTTGGTTTGGTTTTGGTTTTAATAAAAAAAACCGAAAAAATCCGAACCAAACCGACTATAGGAGTAGCTATTTCAAATTTATTATTATACCTATATATATGTATATATTTATACAAAGTTTCAAAAAATTTAAGTAAATGTTAATAGTTTGCACTTTTAGAATAGTTGTTTACCTTTGCATTCTAGTTTGATTGGTAATTTTCTTTTGTTAAGTGTAAGAATCTATTTCGTGTTAAAAATAATAAATTTTTAATTAAGTCCTTAAATTATTTACCACTATTTCATTTAATTATCATTAATATATCTTGGTAAATAATAGATTTCTCAAAGGGCAATTGATTTGATAGTGTTACGTTGAAAATGTGGTCGCCAGAATATGTGTTTGGTAGTGTATGTCTTATATTTAAGAAAAACCGACAAATAGCCGAAAAAACCGAAAAACCAACAAAACCCGACATAAACCGAAGCAAGCAAAAACCGACTTAATTGGTTTGGTTTGGTTCTAATATTTGAAAAGTCGACTTACTTAGTTTAATTTCTTTTTAGGTAAAAACCAATCCAAACCGAACTATGAACGCCACTAATTACAACTATAAATAATTTGGAATAACATTAGGTTATCGGTATTCGGTCACATACTTTTATATGATAGCGAAGAAGAAGAAGTCATACGTTCAATCCCACCGTCACTATTAATTAACGAAACGTATTTTCACTTGTTTGGTAAAAACACAGAAACAAGCGACTATGAGAGCTTAATATTAGATAATTTTGTTTCAAGGAGTAATATTTATGACAAAAATTATGCTCAAAATTCTGGAGCGGTCTAAATATACAAGAGTTAAATTAGTAAACTTTTATTTGTATCCAATATTTATACCAAACTAAATAATTAATCATAGTAATTAAAAATTAAAGTGAGAGTTTATATCACTTAAATATAATTAAGTGATAAATACACCGACTAATAAGGTAAATTGGTACCGAATTAACTCGCTCCCTTTGATTAATGAGGAAGAAAAATCAAATGAAAACTTAACTTGCTCTCTTTTTATCTCTATCGCTTTCCCTTTCTTTCCCACGTGGCCATGCAAAGATGTAAAATTTAGAAAGATTATAAAATATGTAAAAGAGGGAAGGGTTCATCCTATTCAACCCCACCTCCCAAAAGGAATATATGCTTTCTTCTTTCACAATCAATTGAAAGATGCTATTCTGTAATCTCCTTCCTTCAACTAATTTTTCTCCAATTAAATTAGCCATGGACGTTATTACATATCTAAAATAATGAATGTTATTCATTATTTACAACGTAAATCTATAATTTCCTTCTGGTCCACATTCTTTTGTAACTAGTGAAATTGGGCACATGAAAGGGATAACATGTAAACTACTTTTCTTTGATTCGAATTCCAGATTTTACTACTTGTACAAATCATATACACAACCACTGAACAAATGAGGAAAATATTAGAAAATTAAAAAGAAAAAGGGGGATGGATCGCTTTCACTTTCATTTTTATTTTCTTTTTAAAAATAGCAGATGCTTCCATTAATTTAAATTTTAAAACACTTTCACTTAACCGTATTATTCTTGTACAGACGAGAAGGGGATGGAAATTCTTATTAAAATATATGTATATATATCAAAAGTTAAAATTCAACTTTTAGTGCTTGATTATAGTATTTGATTTCATTAATACCTAGTCTGCATGGAATACATATATTATAGTAGTAATAAAGAAGTATGAACAATAATAAAAAGAATACTACTCGTAATAAATTAATTGGGGGATAAAGGGGCTGGATTGGATTTGGGTATGCTTGGTTCTTTGGGAAAACTTTCCGGCTGCAATATGTTTGCTTAGATTTCAAGCATCTTTATACTCCTTGAAGGAATTTATTCCCAATAATGAATATATTCTTCCTTCTCCTCCCCCTCTCTTTGAGGTGAATTGTGGGACCCAAATTCTCTCCTCCCCCTCCCCTCCCCACCTTCGTATGATTAGAATAGGGGTGTTCATACAAATTCGAAAAATCGAACCAAACCGAAAACTAGGGGTGTACAAACCGAACTGAAAAACCGCACCAAACCGAAAAGTCAAACCAAACCGATTAAAAAATCCGATACGGTTTGGTTTGATTTGGTTTGATATTGAATAAAAAAAACCGAACCAAACCGACATATAAATATATAATTTTTATATATGTTATTTAATATTTTATATAAAATTATCTTTAAAAAAGGCCTAGAAATATTTGAGATTCTCTTGTGGGATATAAATTTTAATAGAATATGAAATGCTCCATATTTATTGACCTTAAATAATGGTTTGTATGATCAGTTTCTTATCAACTGTTACTGAAATACGTCTATCTCTTTGTTCTTACATATTCATATCATATGTTAAGATGTATTAAATTCTTATATCTTTTTCGAATGTGAAGTGGTTATTAATATTTAGGTATCATATTGATTTTTATGTTTAATTACTAAATTCGGATA
>MU667360.1:49274-74962 GCA_026770625.1 Nicotiana glauca | reverse complement strand
ATTAAAGCGGTAAAACATTTAGCACATAAGGCATGGAACATGTAGCAAAATCACATAAAGCCAAATACAACAATTTAACTGAGCTCGAATTCTTGAACCCTGAACCGAAGTTCTGGGTTCTTATCCCCAGCAGAGTCGCCAGAGCTGTCACACCATCTTTTTTACCGAATTACTTATTAGACTTTTACTACACCCCGGAGAAGGGATATAATAAAGAAAGGAGTTTTTTCAATTAAAGGACAATCGAAACGGGATTCATTTTATTTAAGATTCAGAGTCGCCACTTGGGAGATTTATGGTATCCCAAGTCACCAATTTGAATCCCGAATCAAGGAAAGGGTTTGACTCTGTTTTAACAGTCGCGAACCAAAAATCCGGGTAAGGAATTCTGTTAACCCGGGAAAAGGTGTTAGGCATTCCCGAGTTCCGTAGTTCTAGCACGGTCGCTCAACTGCTTACAGTGCAATTTTAAAGTTATTCACCGTTTTTTATCAATTATTTTTTATTTAAGAAAGTGAACGTCGTTTAAGAATATATTTTCGGATCACGTCACATGAAATGCACACGGATCTTCGATACATTCTTATTCAACGTTTTCGGATTTGGATTTGGGTTGCATGAAATGCACACCTGTATTAGAAAGGTAGGATTATTAAAAATAGCGCCTAAAGCGACTAACGTGTTGTTATCTTTTAAAAAACCGTAAAATTCATTAAACGGCCTATCCCGAATACTAAGTATTTTAAATAAGTAATTAATGAGGGCCCCGCGATTGTATATTGATGCGGCGAGGCTCATCTAGTTTTTATTTATTAAGGCCAACCTAAAGATGACTACAATTCCTCTATCATGTATTGTCTTAAAGGGCCTTAGCTAATTACAATTAGTACTATTAAAAGGAATCAAGGTGTTTAGGTCTCGAATTCAAGTCTATATCTAAGCAAAAGGAGAGTTTCTTAAGCGAATTGGAAGTCATATAATTGGATAGGCAAATTAAATGAAGTGTCCAAATTTTGGGCCCAAAATGAGCCAAATTGAAAGCCAGGGAATGACGTTTAAGGATAAGGACCTGACTGTTCTTCAGTTGGGCCTGCGTTGAGCCCAATCCTTATGGACCAAATGACGTGAGCCAAAGCTCAATCAGTATTAACAATGAAGCGAGGATAGAGAACCTGATGATTTATTTTGAAAGGAATTTGATGTCAATTAATGGTGATCTACCTATAAACCTAATCACATTTATTAACAGTTAAGCAGGAGTTATCATTTTTATTGGAATAATAAATAACACGATGATGCTCAGTTTTCTGCCTAATGCCTGATCTAGCACTATTAAACAACCGTTTAGCCCTAGTTTATACATTCCAAACAGCTTCATCACAGATTAAAAATGAAAATAACTACTGGAGGCCTCATCTCGTTACTGAGTCATTCTTTAAGCAGATGTATGAGGTAGCTAACAGGAAATTAACTATAACTAATCATGAAATTATTCTATCAACCTACCATGAAACTAACTACAACTAATCATGATTTCCAGTTTTCATAGCTACAATTTCAAACAGTCTACTATTTTCAGTCCACTAATTCAAAATAGTTTACAATCCATGATTTAAAACAGCAAATCAAGTACATCTATTACTTATACATCTCGAAACAAATCAATTAACCTCAATTCTAATAAATATTGAATTATGAACATAAATCAGCTTTCAAATGAGCATGATCTTGGCAATATTTCATTTCCACATCAATCCATAGCTACATCAAGGTGAGTTCATAAAAGAATACCTAAATTCGTGATCAAAACAAAGAGAAAAGGTCAGTTGAGGCAGGCTGGACCAACAGCAACAGTTCAAATTCAACAGCCACAAAATGTCATCAAGTTTGAACCAAGAAATACATATAAAACCCAGGAGTTTTTGAAATCATGCAACTCTACTCAAATCAACTAAACATCAATTGAACAATAACCCTTGGAGTGCATCAACTTGTGGAAACAAGTGCGAAACTAAGGAATGTAACTCAGGGAATGAAAGAGCACTCAAATTCTTCAATAGACCTAACCTTCAACTAAAAATACCAATTATCAAGAAGCTTAGATGAAAAACAGAATCAATAGACCATTTCTCAATGAAACAGTAATGTTTGATGATTTTTTTTTTGAATTTTTTGTTTGTTTTGGTTTTCAGTAGTTTAACTGCTATTTCAGATCTAAAGAAAAGGAATTCTCCGGAAATTTTTTGGTTGAAAAAAAAAACCTCCTCCAACAAGGCAAATATCATCCTATTTATAGGCAAACAAAGAATGATTTAAGGCTTTCTAGAACCTTCTTTTTTTCCCCCCCAAAACTAATACTTACCCTCCCCAAATAAAACTGAAATTCCCTCACATGTGACCTCCCTTGTTCTGAAATTATTTCATTTGTTATTCCCCAAAGTACCCCTAAAGTTCTTTAAAATTACTGCCCATACCCCTTCTTATCAGTTAAATCCCTAATTCTATCCTAGTCATTATTATAATGTTCAGCTATATCCAAACGACTACACTAATTAAAAAATGATTAACAATTACTCTATGATTAAACTAAACAGAATTCCACAAAATACTATTTAGATCATACTAATGACTCACAAAAATCAATCAAATTTAAAACTGAAAATCATGCTTAGTCACACTTAGAATTTACAGAATCTATATCAGAACCAATTTTCAAAGTATTCAAACAAAATCCAACTAAAAATGAAGATTAATCTTACAATCAACAAAAACCTAACAAAATTCATACATGCACGCAATGAAAGTAATAAAAATAAGGAAAGAAAGAAAGAAAGACTCATCGGAAAACCAAGAACTCCGGCCAACCTTTGGAAACCCAATCGTCCAAAATTCCGACCCGTAACATACCTAACCAGGTGTTTTCATAAGAGAACACCTGATTAGGGACGTTATGGTCCGAAATTGTGGGGATTTAAAAAAAAGATTTTTACCATAAAGTTCAATTTGACGTTCGAACAATTCTGGAGAGATTTGAGACAAAAGGGCATGGTGGTTGGGTAGAGGATGGTCAGGAGGTGGTTTGGTGTGAGTTTGGGCTAGTTTGGACGATGTTGTGTTCGCCGGAGTAGGGTTCCGGCGACACTAAATCGAATATTCGAGGATTTCCGGGATGTTTTGAGGGAAACTGAGTAGAGGCGTGTGGAGAGGGGACTGACACGGTTCAGGGGTGTATTTTGGGGGTTGAACGGAGGAGGTGGCGTCTCCCGCCGGTAGGGTTCCAACGGGGACTAAAGAGGATATGGGGGCGGCTACGGGAAGATGATGAAGAAGAAGGGACAAATAATTTTAGAGTTAAATGTATTTGGTATATTAAAAAGACTTTGTTGCCGTTGGATGATTGTTATTAGACGGATGAGATCTTTTGATCATGAAAAATTAATCTGGTCCGTTGGATTAAACTAATCAAAGACTGAGATGGAAAGTACAATATGTCGTCGTTTAGTTTTTTAATGAGGAGATCAGTCTTTGGCCGTTAGATCAATTTGTTTCAACGATCCAGATTATTTCACTGAAAATGGGGTCATTTGGATTTATAGCTGGGCTGACCGGTGGATAATTTTTTTTGGGCCTGGGCGGGTGCTGAAGCAAATGGGCTTGATTTAGCCCAAGTCTAATAACTTGCCTACTCCTTTATTTAAATGACTTATTATTTATTTTATTTTTTTGTATTTTGTACTTTGTATTTTATTTTTCCTTTTCCAATTTTATATATTTTTTGATTTTATTATATTGTTAAACTAATTAACTTCTATTTTATGGTAATTTTCAATTAAAGCGCAAAATGCTATTTATGATTTTTCTTTAAAATGAATTAATACTAAAATTATAAAATTAAACCCCTAATGCATGTGCATTGTTTTTATTTTTAATATGAATTATTATGCACAAAATGAAATGCAACAATTAGCACCAATTTCAACAAAAATCCACAAAAATTGTAAAAATAATAAAGAAATTATTTTATTTGAACCTTTTGGAATAAAATTGCTTAGGGCAAAAATCACGTGCTCACAGTCGGTGACTCTCTTTCTCACTTTTCCTTCCAATTCCAGCAGGTTGTATTCCAGATACTCCAGCTTTTCGCTAGTCTTGGTGACCCTCTCTTTTTGCATTCATTGATTTGGTCACTTGATGGGAGATTCCTCCACCAGGTCAGCAAGAGTGAGGGTATACTAACCATACCGAAGTCGGGAACCTTGTTCTCCATTTTCTACAAAACAAAAGGGTTAAGACCATACCCCCCACCGAACTCGACTATTTAAACCAATATAAAAGCATTTAGTTCTCCAAATAAATGCTAAGAACGTGGTGGTGTCCATTTGGGTTTCAAGGAAACCCGGTGGACTTTGGACAAGGCTATCTTAAAGAGTCATTATGCGGACAACATAACCGACTCGACTAGGTTTGACAGTGATGCATGCACAGTTTAAATAGAGTAAGGTTTCTATGGGGTGTTAGACCGGTACCCTTTAGTGGACAACTCAAGATGGAAAGGCACGAAACCGTCGACTGCACCGCTGATCAACTGGTTTTACCTTAAATACGCCTTTGCCAAATTTAGGGGGTGTAATATTGGAAGGGCACAACCACTCATTATAAGCGTTGCTATGGTATTTTGTTTGGCACGAGTGGAATATGATATGGAAGATGCAATTTACTAGAATGAAACAAGTTGTCATGTATTTGCACGTTGGTAAAGTAATGATTACAATAATTGCTCATAGTTACAATAGTATTGAAGGAAAGCAGTAAAAGCATTAAAGAAAAGAAAACAAAGAGCCAAGTCAGTTTCGAAGTAGATGAGAGATAAAGACTTTAAATAAAGGCAATAAAGAAGTAATAAAGTCACAAATAACATGAAATTGTAAAAGCCTAAAGAAATCCCAGCAGAGTCGCCATGCTATCGATACCCCCTTTTTCTTGAAGGCAAAATTGGGTCTACGACATTTGGGAGGACAACTCGTTCCCTTTTGGGAATTGGATTTTGGAGTTTGAAGAGTCTCAACCTAATTATTAAGTGCATTGGGACACTAAGAAGGGTTTGAGTTTGAAGAACCAGAGTTTGAGTAAGGGCTAGAAATTATCTCGATGGGAAGGTGTTAGGCACCCCTCAAGATCCACTAGTGTGGTTCCCGGCCATGTTATAATTGTGACTTCAAGTACAAGTAACAAATAAGCAAATAAGGGCTCAAATATGAAGGATTAAAGTTTGCAAATAAGTTAAAGTTTGAAGAAAACTAAAAGGGGCTCGAATTTTGAGAAAACAGCTTGAAAATTTTGAAAAGTGACAAAATAAACAAATAAAGAGAAGGGGGTCCTAGGTTTACAAATAATATGGATCACATTAATGCAATGCCCGATAACCACTCCTCAAAAGAGGGGCTACACGTGATATTAATGGACCGGTCATCATATCCATATCTACCCTTACCCCACCCCATTAAGGTATTAAACACAGAATGGTTTCGTTACTTATTGCATGCTAGTACCCGCCCCGATCCTATCAGTCCCGGAGGCATTTGGGACTACTAGTCCTAAAGGGAAGGGATATGTGGGTTTTGTAAAATTCTAGAGCGACAAACAAAACACATAAGGCAGATTATGGGGAAGCACATAGCAGTTAAGGCTCAAGTAGGCCTCCTTATTCAAAGTAGCAAATTATTTAGCATGGATTACAAATACTGGTTAGGTCTCTAATTAAACTTAACGTAGGAAGGGTGGTTGATATATCATATATTTTCAGATGAGAAGTCCGAATTAGACCTGCCTACTGGTTGTAATTATTAAAGACTGGTATAGTTGATTAACTACCTACAGGTTTTCCTAGATGAGGCTTGTAATCATGATGTCTAACATTGCAGAAGGCACACCGATTTTAAAGAAGGATTACTGATTTTAGAAACAAGCAAATTCTGCGGATATTAAACGACATTTACTACTGATTTTAGACTTGTAGATGAATCAGATTCAAGCAATTACCCATATAGGCATGGCTTCTAAGCGTTATTGATTTAAAACAGTTAAGTAAGTACAGGAATCCTATAAGTATGGTGTCTAGGATGCAACCGATTATTTTAACCTAGAGACTGTTTGCCTAATGTGTATATGCAGAAGTGCAGAAACTTATAGACATGATTTCTAATGCAGATGAATAACTTATAGGTAGGATTTCTATATATAGATGAATATACTTATAGGCAGGATTTCTATATGCATATGTGAATAAACTTATAGGCAGGATTTTTATATGCATGATGAGATGACTTATAGGCAGGATATCTATATGCAGATGAATAAACTTATAGACAGTGTTTCTAAATGCAGATACATAAACGAAGGTGTTGTGATTGCAGAAATAAACCTAAAGGATGATATCTACCCCATATGCATAACATGAGAGAACCTCCCCATTTTTACTATACACCCCATAGTTATTACAAATTATTAAAACTTCAATGAATCCAAAAAGTAAATTATATCAGAAATAAAAATTCCAACCAAGGAGAGCCTAATTCAGACTCCTAGTCTGATAGATGAAATAAACTAACTTCCAAAGATCAGATTTCCAAAGCCTTTTCTCTTATTTGGGATGTGTCAAAGTTGCCAAGAGCCTAAGGTGGACTCCGGGTAGTGCTTACACCCCAAATATCATTGCAGAATTAGAGTGTAGTGTGGATGGGCCAACCCTCAATATCCAAGTTTAGAGGGAACCCAAGGTCCCAAGGCAAGGCTCATAGGAAGGGGAGCAGAATTTAGAGTGTAGGAGTAAGTGTAAGTGCAATAGAGGGGAATTAGGGAAGGCCATGGCAGGCTGCTGGTCATGCTCAGCAATTGGGATGATGGCACACCCCTGACTAGCCTGTTAGCTTTAAATTGGGAGTTAGGACTTATTGAAGGTCAGGTTCAGACCTGGGCAGCAATTTGGATGCTGTCAGGCCATGAACTTTAACTCAGCACATATAGGGGAATGGGGTATGGGGATTCAAAATAGAAGCAGGATACAAGGAAAGAAACATACATGATTTTAACTACTGAACATGAATAGCAAAGTAGACAAGAGTTTAGCAACTGTAAAGTAAACACATAGGGAAGAAACTGAAATCAAAATTGAGACATACCAGTTTCAGAGAAAACAAACAAATAAAATAGTAGTTCTGAATAGCCAAGTTGCAAGCAAGCAGTGCAAATATCTCAGAAGAGAGAGTAGAGAATTGAGTAAGTGTTGTAATTGAGAGTGTGTAAGTATTGAACTAAGGATTTAAAGTTCTAGCGTGTCTAAGTGCAGAAGAGTAGTGCCCCTTTTATAGTGCAGAAAGCAAGTAGAAAGAGGTAAGAAAATAGTTTGGAAATCAATTACACAAGGTCACTCTTTAATTAAGGGATTCTGATTTCAAACGGTCAAAATAATTAAGAAAAGGGGTCAATCAAACATTTTCCAAAGCAGTACAAGAGGGGTAAATACATAGGGGTTTATTTAAGGACAAAGTCTTGATAGTGCACGATTTGTGCAAATAAGGCAAGGGGATCAATTAATAGCTGGTAAACCATAAATTGAAGATTTTGTATGAATGAACCAGGTCAGAAAGATGGGACGGATTTCGACTTAAGGAAAATTAGTACCAGTCAAATAAAAGAAATTTTGAATCAATCACAAGTTGAAAAACCCTTTTGACGAAAAATTCCTCATATATAAAAGCATACAGACACGTTAAACATGAAGAAATGTGTCATGTTATTCAATAGAAGAGTCTAGTGTAGGAGAATCAAAATTGTGTGTAAACAAGAAAAATTCACACTTAGTTTATAGACTCATAAATAAGTCTGAAAGAGTCAAGGGTTCTCAAACAGAACTCTAGTTCGATCATATAACCAAACTC
Organism: Nicotiana glauca; assembly: GCA_026770625.1. NCBI lineage: Eukaryota > Viridiplantae > Streptophyta > Magnoliopsida > Solanales > Solanaceae > Nicotiana > Nicotiana glauca. Next base: position 67,025 of record MU667360.1, on the reverse strand, counting down.
GGAGTAGACCCCCCAAATTCTAGGGTTTCCGACTCGAGTCAAATACAGAGATGTAGAGGCAACAGGCTCAGAGATTTCTTTTCAGAATCTCATAAGAAGACAAGCAAATACAAATAAAATTCAAAGCAAACAAAGTTAAGGAGTATAATGAGAGAGCAGTCACGATAGTAAAAGAAACGTGTTTAAGAAAAACCTTTTAGAAGGGACTTAAATAGGGTTTAGTAGAGGAGAAAACAATAACACTCAAGAACATAATAGAACATATAGCAGAAGAAAGTACTTTTCAGAAGGAACTTAGCCAAAGTTCATAAGAGAAAAGAGATGGTATAACATTTAAGAAAACCGTAGAAGAAACATGTTTAAAGAGGTTTATTTAGAAGAACTCAGACAAAGTTTAGTAAAGGCAAACAAGACTTAAGAACTCAGTAGGAAATACATACGGTAGAAGAACACTAAAGTACCGAAGAAGCATAGCAAAGACCATATAGGAAACACAACAAGATAAACATGCGAGCATGGTATAGAAACATAGTAGAAAAAAAAACACAGAAGAACATATACATCATAAGAAAGCAGTAGAATCACATGCGTGACAAATACACACAAAGAAGGGAGAAGAAAAGTCGTAGAAACATTTTAAGCTTTTCAGAAACCCTAAATCAGAAAGAAGTAATTTTTGAAAGAAAATTGGGGAAAACGTTTAAAAGCTCAAGTAGAGTACAGATATAGAACGAATCTAAGAAAAATCAGAGAAAACCTTGAATAGCTTAGGGTTTCAGAGGAACCCTAAAACGAGAAAGGCTTTGAAAAAGTCCGATCTGGGTCGGAGAGGTTAGAACCGTGCTCAAAACATCATTGTACGCCGGAGCAAAGCCGGTAAAGGCCATAGAACCTTGGATCTGTAGAGATATGAACAGACACCTTCGAGGTCAGACCTCAAACCTTTGAATACTAGGTGTTTGAGAGTAGAGGGAGATGAGTTTAAGCCATCCATGGCCAGAGAGGCCATAGATTCCGGTGAGATTGAGGTTGAAGATGGTGAGAGAATTTGAGAGGAGAGGGATTTCAGAGGCGGTTGATAGAAGAGAATGAGGTAGGGTTAAGGGTGTGGGCGGATTAAAAAAGGAAAGGGAAAATCGTAGCCGTTGATCAAAATGATCAACGACCTGGATTAAAAGGGGAGCCGGGTAGGTTGGATAGACGGGTCAGGTGTCAGGTTAAATAGAAATTGGGCCTGTCCGTTTGGGATTCAAAATTGGATCAATTAAGGGGATCAATTTGGGGCTATAATTGAAACAAAATGGGGTCAGATTTTAAATAGCCAGTTTTTCCCTTTTTATTTTATAAAAATAATAAAAAGACTTCTAAAAATAAATTAAAGGTACTGAGTCAATTAATAATATAAAAATATTAATTTAAAAATGTTGGAACCAATTTTATAATTATAAAATGCTATTAAAATTAAAGTAGGCTAAAATTACAATTGTATGCAATTTAGCTTTTAAAATACTAAATAAGTTGTAAAAAATGTACAAAAATTACCTTAACTATATTTTGGTATAAATATGGGAATAAAATAAATTAATTACCAAAATAATAATTTTAGAAATAATCATTGATTTTTGTACTGCTAAAAATGGATAATAAATTGATTTAAAAATCTTTAAAATTAGGAAAAATGCTAAAACACCTAGCTATGCTTATATATGCATATATATATGATATTTTGAGAGTATTTTGTATATGAAAATTATATAGGGAAAAATTGGGTATCAACACAAGGTAGGAACTAGTCAATACAAGCTCAAGAGTACGCACTTTAATTACTAAAGAATTTCCCAACCCTAAACACAAGTTTCCTAAAATCCGACCCCGGGCCCACGTGCCCGGATTCCAAAATTTATCGAAGAATGTTGTTCTTTGTAACCTAAGAACCAATAATATATGATTTCTACTTCGTTTCATAACCAATTTCGTGGTAAAATTTAAGTTTTATCAAAACCCTACGTTTTGCTCTGACCCCTTGATTTTTCCTAATCTTTAGGTGTTAATCTACCCAAAACTCGAGTATTAAACTTAGAAATAAGGGGGATGAACTTACCTCAAGATGCTATGTGGAAATCTTCTCTCAAGAGCTCCAAAATCTCCCAATACACGAGTGCAAAATGGGCAAAAATGGTTGGAGCCCGTATTAAATGAAGCTCACTGTTTCAGTGATTTCCGCATCTGCAGTCCTGGGATGCACCTGCGCCCACTGCATCTGCGGAAAGAAGCCCACTTTTGCGGAATCTCGACTGGGCCGCTGGATCGCATCTGCGAGAGGCAAGCCATATTTGCGGCTTTGCTTCTACGGCTTTGGGCCTGGCCTGGCCTGGCTTGGCCGCATCTGCGAGTGGTTGGCCGTTTTTGCGGTCTCGCGCCTGCGGATGACCAAGCGCAGGTGCGGTTATGACAGATAGCTAGAGCTTTAGCTCCTTCCCAAAATTTTCAACTTCACTCGAGCCTCGCCCGATTGGCGCTCAGGGCCCCCAAACCCCGCCCAAACATACCAACAAGTCTGAAATCATGAAACGAACCCGTTCGAACCTTCGGAACTCCCGAAACAATGCTAAATCTATTAATCATCCCCTAAAACCAATTGAATCAAATTTATGAACTTCAAGTTCTTCAATTCACTTCTAACGTGCCGAAACATACTTATACTACTCGGATTGACATCAAATTTTGCGGACAAGTCTTAAAAGTTATATTGGACCTGTACTGGGCTACGGAACCAACATACGAGCCCGATACCAACGTGATCAATCATTATTTAATTTATTAAAATCCTTAGAATTTTAATTTAACAATTTTTAATAGAAATTATTACTCGGGCTAGGGACCTCGGAATTCGATTCTGGACGTAAGCCCAGGTCCATATTTTTCTACGGAACCTTCGGGACCGTCATATCACAAATCCAGGTCCGTTTGCTAGAAATATTGACCAAAGTCAACTTAGCCCTTTAGGAAAATCTTAAGGAATCCAATGAGCTTATTTCAAACTAAACTCTTCCAAATCCCGAACCAACCATCCCCGCGGGTCATAAATTAGTTAAAGCAAGCGCGGGAAGTTTTATTTAGGGGAACGGGATTCTAAAAATTAAAACAACCGGTCGAGTCGTTACAGTTATGAATGACGGTTCAATATTGTCAAATAACTCAACTCATTCTCGTGATGAAGATAATGTTCAGAAATCAGAGTAAATTATTAAGGTTTTTTGATGAGCCAATAAAGCTTAAATCTTTTTAATGATTTGCTAAGTCTGGCAGAAAATAACCAGATAGTGTGTCTATAGGACTACACGTTTAGAAATTACCTATGTGGGTGTGAAGTGTAAGCCGCTTCAAGGAGAATGAAAGTAAATGCCCATTATCTGTGTTCTCATAAAACCAGGCGGTGTTCATGGCTGAAACGAACACAACCGTGAGAACTATAGATGGTTAAGGGTTGATTGTGTGGCTTATGTTGTTTAGGTATACGACAAAACTCGACGGTTCAAAGATATCAAATCTATCGACTGACCGAGTATATTCGGTATAAGTTCACTGCAGAAAGTTCAAAGGAAAACCTACTTATCGAGATGAAATTAATCATTGGTTGTAAATCACACACTCATCTACGCTTTCCTTTGTCTTATAGACATTCCCCATTCATGTGGGGGATTGTTGGGATTGGAGGTTCTTGAATAGGAAATGGAGAGAAGAAATGTGAAGGGAAAGTGAGTTGTTCCCTTATGCCTTGGAAAAAGCAATTGTCCCTCGTTAGTAGTGGAAAGAAAAGAGAATGTGCTTATATTAAGAAAGCACTTCTTTTGATGTTAAATGGGCTGGAAAGAAGGTAAGACTCGCGCCGTCGTCATCGCTTCGAATTCCTCAAAGATTGATTGATTAATTTTTTGGACAAATTTTCTTTTAATTATTTAACTAATTATCAAAAATCAACCCGGAATAACCCAGGATCCACGCGCGCGCGATGCGACCCAGTCTGTTTCTTTTTTTGAATTATTTTAAATATTTTTGTTTGTTTCAATAACCATGACTATTTCTAAAAGGCTTCAAATTTTAAAAAACACTGCCAGAAAAATGGCTATAAATTCGCCTTGATCCCTAAATTTTTTCTTACAAACTTTTCTGAACTTCTTCTTCTTATGCACAAATAAAATCTAATGTGATTTACGGTCATTGAGTGGTTCGCAGTTCACCAGCGTGTTAGGTACCAATATTCTGGTGAGTCAAATTATTCCATCATGGGAGGATAGTATTCCAACATCTCGGATACTTGAGGGGAATAATTTTTTTAAGGACACACATTCAGTGGGCTTGATTTATTCCGAAACTTATTTTCAGATTTTGGTTTCTAATTATTTCCAATTTCTACCTTACTCCTGTTTTTCGTGTTTCTGTTTTTGTTACAGGAATTTACTGTTTCATAATATTATAGTTAATACATATTGATAACATCTCTCACCCAAAGAAAAAAATTCAGAAGAATTCGCATGTTAATATTTTTTCTAACTTAAAAATATAAACTTGACTACTAGATAATAACATAGAAGGGAAAAAAACACGATAAATATTCCTTATTATGCCAGTTGCAATCCAAGAAAAAGATATAAAAGTATCTGTCGAATTTTGTATGGATGTTACTTATAAGTCGCATTTACAGAAGGCGATATATATAAGTTGCTTTCGCATACTGATTTTATAAGTTGTATTTGCGCACTGCGGAAATGATTGCAACTTATAAGTCGTATTTGAAATAGGGATTTATACGTTGCATTCTGAAATTGCAAATTATAAGCCGCGGTCAATAATTGCGATATATAATGCTTGTAATTTATAAGTCGCATTCGGCAATTGTGTTTTATAAGTCGCGTTCAATACGCGATAGGCTTACTTTTGAGTTTTGAGTGCGCTCGACAATTGCATTTTATAAGTCTCAATTTGCAATTTATATCGCGTACGCCATTTGTAAATTATAAGCCGCATATGCCATTTGCAAATTTATAATCGAAATTGCCAATTGTGGAATTTATAAGTAATAGCCACAACACAAGATCTCCAGTAGAAACATTCTTGAGTATAATTATTCAGACCCAATGAGACAAAACGCGTTATTAAAAGAAAAATAAAACCAAATTCCTCCGGCGTCCATGTAAGTCTTTCACTATTTCAAAATTAGATAAATTTCTGCTCTATTTTGTCCCCTTTCTCCTCATCCTCCACGTAATTCTTGTTGACGCCTTACAAGAATGTAATCTTCTAATATTCAATGCACCTTCCATCCTAGCTAGAAAAGAATAACAACCTGTGTTAGATATTGTCTTGTAAAACTTACTTGAGAATAAAGTAGCAAAAAGAGTACAGTCATACACCGAAGCCCCAAATTAAATAGTAGTAAAAAAATTTATTAAAGAATTTTCAACTAAAAAAACTGGTAGTAATGACTGCCAATCATATTTGTTTCTAGTTAGTGCCAATTTTAATTTGAAACTGCTAATAAGTTTAAATGAAATGCCGTCAATGAAGGAACATTCAACATTACTTTGCTGAAGGCATGCCTCATCCGACAATTGCTGTACCGAGTGAATTACTACTTTGAAGTATTTTCTAATTTTTGCCAAAATTTAGGTGCTTTTAGTAACAATATTTCTGGTGTCCAAAGAAAGTAAATTTAAAAAATAAAGAAAGAGAATAAAATAAATAGATATGGAGATGTATATATAATTATGTCCCTGATGTTACCTCAAAAAAAAAAAAAAATGCTACTCATTTTCTTATGTTTTTTAAACCTTGGGATGTTTTTATTACAATTTTAGTTTTAAAGTAAATTATTAGCGAAAAGACGAAAATAAAACAAAAATAAATAATTACATATAGAGAAGTATATATGTTACTTTGACAATGTTACCTCAAAACTTTTTCTTTTCATAGTTACCGGTGACACGATGATATTCCGATGGTAATAAATCGGTTAATGTCTTCCCAAGTTCTCTTTCATAATAGTTGACAAGTTCAAACCTAAATATAGTCAAGATAAATAGAATAAAACAAGTGTATAAGATCACTTTTTTTGTTGCACTACTATGAAAAATACGAGAGCGTTACCCATAATAACTTACCAATAAGCCAAACACTGAAATGGATCATAACATTTGTAAATTTCTTGTATTTTGTTCCTTATCTGGAGACTGATCCATCCTCTTTTTCTCTTGTGAACTTTGAGCCCACGAAACTGAAATGATTTCATGAATCAGACTCAAACAATAATGACTAGGAAAACGGAAATATGGGCTAATAAGATAAAACTAAATAAATTCGTTTATCAAAATTAATTTTATTGAAAAACCATTCAAAGCTCATTTAGACTGGAAGTAGAACATGCAATAAGTCCAAGAAAATCAAAAGAGAGGAGTAAATTGAAACAAGCAGACCTAGGAATAAATTTCATTTACCTCATCCACATGACGTATCGTTTCACTGTCAATTGGGATGTAGTGATAATATCCAACACACATCATGATAGTATTAATAGCGAATGGACCAGCACCATTTATCTTGAAGTTGCTTGGTTTGGTAGCAATGTGGTCTTTTTCAAAGTTACTGAGCTTAATTTCTCCATCTACAACTTGTTTGGCCAACATAATCAACTCCCCTGCTCTATACCCAAAGTTGCCTTTACTCTTTAGCTCTTTCTCACTAAAACTTGCTAATTCTTCTGCATTTGGGAAGTCTCCATAAGCTGAAATATTTGCTCTCTTTCTTTTGGACTTGAATTTTTTATATTGTAGACCACAAAGAGCCTTAGCGAGATCCAATGATGTCTTCCACCTAAGAAAAGTTGGCAATATATATATATATATATAGAGAGAGGGGGTATTTGTAAAATACAATTAAAATCAACTAAAGCACATCCATGTTCAACTCAAGATGATCAACTATTTCTACATTTTGTTGCATCTACATATGAACTTACGGGCAAAAGCGAAGAAGAAGAGACTTGGCCACATCTTCAAATAAGGTTGGCGATCGAAACAATCTACCAAATCCTTTGGCCTCAGCTTCTGGATGAAGCTTATGGAAATCCCCCACATCTTCTTCATCCTTATCAGATAGTCTCAGCATTCTCTTAACTTGAGACTACATAGAACAAGTACAATTAATGTTTCTTTCTAGTTTTCTGGTACATTGTATTGGTTTTTCTACTTTTTGTTTACAAGGAGAGAATCAAGAACCTTACCTGGATGGCTTGCTCATCCTTAAGCGAAAGAATACTTGCACCGTAAACTTTAACGACAAGATGATCCTTTCCTGGAGGCTGCGAAATGGAAGTCATAACAGATGTGGAATCCGCTAATCGCAGAGGACGAGAAAAGCTTTTATCTGATGGCTCCCAACAGTTGGGAGCCATCATGAAAAAGCCATGGTTGCACACGCCCTTTTCTATACTGAATGTGGGGAACTTCTCTAGATGGATAATGCAATTATAAGATGCTAGTGTCTCCATTGCTGCACTAAAAAGTGTGACTCTAAAATAAGAAAAAGGGAGCTGGGATTCAAGAACAATGGCATAATGATCCAAACTAGGCAGAGATACAAGAATAATGGCATAATGATCAAAACTAGGAAGCATGCATCCAAATCTGTTTGTCAGTTCCATCTTGGTTTTAGCTTTTTTAAAGTTGCAGATACAGGTATATATTAGGACGGGCCGGGATACTTGGAACAATGATAAAGTTGTCTCCGTGTGACCACTAATACTTGTATTAGGGTAGGTTGTCTACATGTATATCACACCTTTTATAGGCTGCGGCCTTTCCTAAACCTTGGGATACCTTGTGCACTAATGCTAAGCTAATTTTAGAGCCTAATCAGTCTATAGTTAATGTAAGTCTAATTCAACCAATTCAGTTCATCCTTCCAATATTACTCGTGATAAGAGTCACCCTCTCTAATTCCCGTCTAACAGCCACCAACAGAATAATTTCCTCAAAACGGAAAAATATACTCCTTAGAATTCAGTATTATAATCCAACCTTAGCTACAGTCCAAACATTTTATAACGTTTTAACAAAGTACTCACAAAACAAAAGCAAGAAAGAAAATGACAAAATGATTCTTTTCAAAAGCTAAATACCAAAACATGAAAGTAATTAAGGGGGAACAAGAAAGGAGTCACCTTGAAATTTGATAATTAAGGCTCACTGATCTACCTTTCTTCTGCGATTTGATATACAACAATGTAACTTTCAAAGCTTGTCATGAAACTTCAAAAACTAGTACTATTAAACTGCATATATCTTAGTCCTCCCATTGATTACATACTAAAGTTAGTTTCTTTTTTCCAAGACATGTACCGTCCACATTTTATCTTCTTGTTCTCGTTTTTCAACATTGACTGACGACTTTTCATATCTCTAAATACTACATTTCTTGATTTACAGTTATAGCTATTCCAAAAGGCTTCAACCAGGATATCATTAAGAAATTAAATACGCTTGGAGTGCAAAAATATTTGCATGACACGTGTCCCTTGACTAATTGCACCAAACGTCTTTTGTTGTTTCAATTGCTGCTTCAACAATTGGTAAAAGTGTGTAACGTATTGGAGTTTCATAATGATTCTTTGTGGTATTAGATTACAAATTAAAGGTTAGCATAAATTAATATTCCTTGTTTTTCAATTTATAGGAGTTAATTTGACTTGGCGCAAATAAGAGTTTAATACAAAAAAGAATGACTTTTGAAATTTGAAGTCAGATAAGCTTAAGGTAAAAACTTTGTATGGTCATAATATTTGTGTGACTATAAAAATATTTCGTTCAAGGTAAAACAAAAAATAAAAAGTTTAGATTATATCCAAATATATAATTGTATCATTCTTTTTAAAACAAATTAATAAGAAAAGTTATTTTTAGCATTAGCAATTGAACCTTATTTTTAGCATCACCGGTAATAGCTCAATAGTTTATTTTGAAGAGAAAGTTAACGCTCACTTGGAAGCTAACGTCTAACAAGTTCTTCAATTTTATGAACCACACCCAATACTTCAAATCAACTACACTGCACTAAAGTTCCCCACAAATGGCTTGCATGCTCACCAAACAAAAGTCTGAGCTAGTTTAGTTTTCACATCAACGATTCATTACCATGTTCAAACAGATAATATACTCTATACTTCTAGGAGCAATGAAATATTAAACAAATATCTTATATTAAATAGATATACGTTGGAATAATCTTTTCAAGGAACTCAAAAACAAACATTCATTGAATTTGATTTTTGATATAATTGAAGTATAAATTAAATAATAAATGACTTGAACATAAATATGATAAGGAAATTTGTCTAAAAAATAATAGTAGTATTTGTGGCAAATAAAGTCGTCAAAAAGTTACGGTTATTTTGGCGAAAAGAGAAGCTTTTGAAAGGATAAATTATATTTGAGGCGACCAAATTCGCCACCGAATGCCGAATGAGTCGCCATGAAAGGTCGATGGTAGGCTGCTCCTTGTACGGGCAACCTAAAATGCAGACTTTTAGTGGTTGTTGGGTTTTTTAATGTATTTAATTAATATATTAAACATTTAAAAGAGGGTGAATAGGAAATGGAGGGAAATGAAATTTTTGAGTGAAATTTTAAGTTTCCCCTTAGTAAATGGGCTGTCACGACCCAAAATCCCGAACCCGGTCGTGATGACGCCTCTCGTGAGGACAAGGCCAGCCAGTCAACAAAATATTTCATCTCTTGTAATTACATAGCAAGAATATGTCTAAATCATAGTCAATATAATATTAAATGTGAGATAAACGTGATAGAACAGAGAAACCATCCCCAACTCAGCCCGAAATCGGGGTGTCACAAGTCACGAGCATCTAAAGAATCTAAACACTATTATAAGACCAGTATTATACATAATGAAATTTAGAATCAAATGAAGAGATACGGTGCCGCGAACGCTGACGGTCACATTGCTCAGCTACGATGGCTAAATCTCCAATCAGCTCAAAACCCGCTATCGGGTGAACAATTACCTGCATCTGCACACGAGGTGCAAGGAGTAAAGTGTGTACTCCAACTCAGTTAGTAATAAAAATAAATAACTACTGAAAGCATGAAATCTCATAAAGGCACAATATAACGCTATCTCAAGCAGTAAAATCAATTATACAATAAAACCGTGGAATATCAGAGAATTCTCTTTTAAAACAGTGAAGACAATTAAATTTCAATAAGTAAGGAATAATCAGAAACTTTCTCCTCGGGCTCAATATCAAATTCTCAATACAGTATCTGCCCCGCGGGCTCACTTCCAACTCACCAGCACACAATATCAGCCCCTCGGGCTCACTCCCAACTCACCAGAACACAAATATCGGCCTCTCGAGCCCACTCCCAACTCACCTGGGTACCCTGCGCTCACTGGAGGTGTGTGCAGACTCCGGAGGGGCTCCTACAGCCCAAGCGCAATATCAATAGGCCTTACATCACACTCGAGGCCTGAAAGCCACCTCACATCACTCAACATATCCTCACATATGGCCCTCGGCCTCAATAAGTCCAGAAAATAATCATAAGCCCCTTGGGCATCAGTAAAACAATGGTACTCACCTCAAACAATATTAGAAATATCATTTAAATCTCCAGTTGAGTATAAATGTGGCTGAGTTCATGAAATAGTATAATTCAATTGGAATGAGTTCAAATAATATTTTAATTAGTGAGGAAAAATAGCGACGAAAATTCACAAAGGATTTCAAACAATTGGCACGAAGCCCAAGTATGGCAATAAGCCCAAAATCATGGTGAAAAGCAACAATTCTTTATCAAATACGCGGTAAAATATCAATCGGGATGGACCAAGTCACAATCCCCCATAGTAAACGACCCCACGCTCGTCATACAGCGCGTGTCTCATCTCAACATAGCACTACGCTGTGTAATTCGGGGTTTCAAACCCTCAGGGCATCTTTTAAAATCATTACTCACCTCAAGATGGCCAAAAGACTACTCCGCGATGCCCTTGCCTTTCGAATTTGCTTCTTCGCGCGTCGAATCTGGACAAAACCACAACGAACACATTACAATAGGCTAAGGGAATATAATCCAATCGAAAAGACTCGAAAAATATCGAAAATCACGAAATTTGCAAAACCCGAGCCCCGAGCCCACTTCTCGAAAAATTACAAAATTTACATCACCGGATTTCTCGTCTCGCCACGAGTCCGTACATATTAAATTTACCAACATCGGAGTTCAAATGATCCGTCAAATCTCCATTTAATTCTCTTAAGTTTCAAGCCCTAAACCATCATTTTTGTCCATAAATTACTTGAGTTTTCAGCTCTAATCCATGTATTTAACTTGGAAATAAGTAGAAACAACTCACCTTTGATGCTTAATGAAATCCCCCTTGAAATGCTCTCCAAAATAATCCAAGCCAAATGAAATAAATGAAAGAAATAAGCCAAATCCGTGTTTAAAGAATCTGCCGGGCATCATCTAGTTGCACCTTGCACTTGTGCTATATAAGTTGTACATCCTATTAAAATTTTCCCTTGTCGGACACCTTCTGTTTAAACACCCATAACGTCTTGTATAAATATCCGAATGACAAATGGTTTGGAGATGATCTTTAATTTGATAGGTTGAACACCATATAACTCTTTATATATCCCGAGATATGAGCTTCTAAAGCGCATCCGTAAATTCTGTCGAAATCGCTCTACCAGCCATTTTCGATCCATCATAACTTTCTGCAATAATATCCAAATCATAAATGGTTTAACTTTCTGAAAACTAGAATGTAAGAGCTACAACTTTTATGTTTTGCAATTTTTCTGATTTCTTATAAATTACAAGATATGAGCTTCCAAATTGGACACCTCGCGCCTGAAATTTTCTGGGCACAGCAGAAGCCTAAAAATTTCTGCAATTTTTTTCAAAGATGAAATAGTCCGTTTAACCACCCAAAACTCACCCGAGGCGAGTGGGACCTCAACCAATCATGCCAACATATCCCATAACATCGTTCAAACTTGTTCCAACCTTCGTAACGCTCAAAACAACATCACAACACCAAATTCGCATCGGATTCAAGCCTATGAACTTTGAAACTTCTAACTTCCACATCTGATGCCGAAACACGTCAAAACTAGTCCGAATGATCTCAAATTTTCCAGACAAGTCCAAAATGGAATAACGAAGCTATAGAAACTCTCGGAATTCCATTCCGACCCTCGAATCAAAATCTCACCTATCAACCGGAATTCGCCAAAATACTAACTTTGTCAATTCAAGCTTAATTCTCCACCGGTCATCACAAAAATATTCCGGACACACTCCTAAGTCCCAAATCACTTAAAGAAGCTATCTGAACCATAAAATTTGCATTTCAAGCTCTCTAACACATAAGTCAATATCTGGTTGACTTTTCCAACTTAAGCTTCCTTAAAAGAGACTAAGTGTCTCAAACCTTACCAAAATCATTCCGGAATGACTTCAAATTTTGCACACAAGTCACATTTGACATTACGGACTTGCCCCAACTTTCAGAATCGCATTCCAACTCCGACATCAAAATTTTCACTTCCGGTCGAATTTTCTCAAAAACCTTCAAATTTTTATATTTAGTCAAATGACCTCCGGACATCCAAATTCACTTCCGATCATGCTAGCAATCCTTAAATCATCCCTCGAAACTAACCGAATCATTAAAAATCAATTCCGAGACCTCTAACTCACAAGCCAACTTCCGGTTGACTTTTCCAAACTAACCTTTCCATAAAGAGATTAATTGTCCCATTTCCTACCAAACTCGATCCGAATCAACTCAATTCACCAAGTACATATATTGAAACATAAAGAAGCTTAAAGCGGGGAAAACGGGACGAAAATACATGAGACGACGGGTCGGGTCGTCACATGGGCATTGTCCCATATTGGAAGAGGAAGAGGTTTTTTGAGGGTATATAAGCAATTGATCTTCTTCTAGCTCTTAAAGGTTGAGACGAAAGCAAGCCTCGCGTCGTCGTCATCGTCGCTCGCTCGGCTTCGGATTCGGTCAATTGATTGATTAACTTTTTGGACCAAATTTATTTGTTAATAGTAAACTATTAAAAGAAATATTATTAAATATTTATTTTAATAATAGAATATTAATATTAAATCCAATCCGTTTTTTTATTTTGGTAACAGAAAAGTAACTACCCTCTTCAATTTTTCCTCTTTATTTTCCCTCTTTATTGTTGAGTAAATGGCCATTTATGTAATGGCATTTATGCTGTGGCCGTTTTGCAGAAACAGCCATTCTGAAGAATTGCACCTCTTCAGATTTCAGCCCAACTTTTTGCTATAAATACAACACTATTCTGCTCAGAATTCAACTATGAATTTTTTGAGTTTCTCTTCCTTTCTTCTACATATTTTAACTTCAAAGAAAGCAATAGTAAGTGTGATTTGCTACTGAACTTTGTGTTCGCTGAAACACTGGGGTTTGAAGTACCACTGCACCAGTGTGTAATTTGTTCTATCCTGGGAGGAAATAATCCATAACCTTGGGTACTAGGAGGGGATTAAATTCCTTAAGAAAACACTGTGAATTCGGTGGGCTCGAATTGGTTTTCTGTCAATTCTGTTTATGTTCATTTCTGTTTATATTTATTTATATTTCCAAAATTATTTTACAGATACAGTGTACTAACAACCTTAAGGAATTTAATATATTCTCTGTATTTGTACTTACTGCTTCTGGAGAGTAATACCTGTGTGGTTTTGTACTCTATTAAAATCTACGTGATTTTAACGTTTGTGTCATTCTTTTACAGAAATGACTAATGAGAATGAGAACCAAGCTGTTCCAATGGTGACTGCCAATGCCTCAATAAGCCGAACGACACCGGTAGCATTGGCACCGGCGGAGAAACCTGGAAAATTTTTCGGGATTGATTTCAAGTGCTAGCATCAAAAGATGTTCTTCTATTTGACTACTCTAAGTCTCCAGAAGTTCATCAAGGAAGGTGTTCCTATGTTGTCCGATGAAACTCCAGAAACTGAACGTTTTCTCGTGATTGAGGCGTGGAAGCATTCAGATTTTTTGTGCAAGAATTATATTCTAAGCGGGCTGGAGGATGCTCTGTATATTGTCTACAACGGCGCAGAAACATCAAAGGAACTGTGGACTGCGCTTGAAAAGAAATACAAAACTGAAGATACCGGGTTGAAAAAGTTTGTTGCTGCAAAGCTTTTGGACTACAAAATAGTAGATAACAAGTCTGTTATTACCCAAGTCTGGGAATCGCAAGTGATTATTCACGATCTCCTTACTGAAGGTATAAATCAAATTAATATTGATGTTGAAAGTAGTAATCTTAGTATTTTTACTAACAAAAATTTCATTGAAGGTCTTGTTATCAATGAAGCATTCCAAGTAGCAACAATGATTGAGAAGTTGCCTCTTTTGTGGAAGGACTTCAAAAACTACTTGAAACACAAACGCAAGGAGATGTCCCTTGAAGATCTCATTGTTCGATTGAGAATCGAAGAGGACAACAAAGCTGCTAAAAAGAGAGGCCGTGGGAACTGAACAATAATGAGAGCAAATATTTTTGAAGAGAACAAAAAGAGGAAGAAGGCTTCTAGACCGAAATACAACCCAAGCAAGAAGCGGTTCAGTGGAAACTGCTACAACTGTGGAAAAATCGGACACAAATCTACGGAGTGTCGTGCTCCGAAGAAAGACAAGAAGAAGAGTCAAGAAAACATGGTTGAAAAACATGATGATGTTTATGACTTATGTGCCATGCTCTCCAAATGCAACTTGGTGGGCAATCCTAAAGAGTGGTGGATTGATTCTGGAGCCACTCACCATGTTTGTGCTGTTAGAGAAGCTTTTGCTACTTATACTCCTGTTGGACCCGATGAGACAATTTCTATGGGAAATGCTTCAAAGGCCAAGATTGAAGGATGTGGGAAGATATTTCTCAAAATGACTTCCAGCAAAGTTGTAACTTTGAACGACGTCCTTTATGTTCCCGAGATTAGGAAGAATTCAGTCTCTACTGGACTTTTTGTTAAGAATGGTTTTAAATGTGTTTTTGTTTCCGATAAGGTAGTAGTAAGTAAGAATAAAATGTTTGTAGCAAAAGGTTACCTCACTGAGGGCCTTTTCAAGCTGAATGTAATGGTTGTTGAAAATAATAATAAAATTTCATCTTCGTCTTACTTACTTGAGTTAAGTAAATTATGGCATATACGTTTGGGTCATGTCAATTATAAAACCTTGCGGAAAATGATTAATTTAGAAGTATTACCAAAGTTTGAATATGACAAATCAAAATGTTAAGTATGTGTGGAATCTAAGTATGTTAAACATCCTTATAAGTCGGTTGAAAGGAATTCAAATCCTTTAGACTTAATTAACACAGATATTTGTAACATGAAGTCAATACCATCTCGCGGTGAAAAGAAGTATTTCATAACTTTTATTGATGATAGTACTCGATATAGCTATGTTTATGCCACGACCCAATCTCCATACCCGGTCGTGATGGCGCCTCTCGTGAATACAAGGCCATCCAACTAACCCAATTTGTTTCTTTAACACTTACACATTAATTATCAACATTATAGCCTAACTCAGCCCGACCGAGGTGTCACAAGTCACGAGCATCTAGGAGGATCTTCATTACAATTTCAAAGTCTATAATACATTGAGTAAAATCTGGAAATCAAGAAGAAGAAGAAGAAACTCGGTGCCGCGAACGCCGGCGGTCACCTTGCTTAGCTACGATAGCAATACCTTCAATCCGTTATTAACCCGCTATCGGGTGGACAATATCTGCAACTGCACGCGAGGTGCAGGGAGTAAAATGAGTACTTCCAACTTAGTGGTAATAAGAGCGAATAATATCTGAGCGATAAGAAAACACGTATGAGCACTCCAAAAATGCTATAAAAGACTGTACAACCCTTTGAGAAAAATAGTAAAACCGTAACACTGTAAAAATCCTTTAGAAAATTTCAAGCTCAGTTAAAAATCTCTTTTACAAATATCCTTTTTCCAACAGTCAAGCATATGAATGCTATATCAGATAGTGCAAGTCGGCACATAAATCAGCCCCTTGGGCACAGCACTCTTTAACATATAACACCAGGGTATCTGGTCAATAAGGCAAGTAATAGCATGTATGTCAATGATATGTGAGTGCTAAAAGTCATGCCACGTAGTACAAACAGGAACGAATGCATGAATGCAATGCAATGCACATGACCGCTGTGGCGCGCAGCCCGATCCATTTTGGTACCCGCGCTCACTGGGGGTGTGTACAGACTCCGGAGGGGCTCCTACAGCCCAAGCGCTATAATATTGCGGCGTGCAGTCCGATCCACATATTATATCACTACGGCGTGTAGTCCGATCCAGATAATATACTACTGCGGTGTGCAGTCCGATCCATGCATGTATATGTATATACTGCTGCGGCGTGCAGAACGATCCATATAATATACTACTGCGGCGTGCAGTCCGATCCATGCATGTATATGTATATACTGCTGCGGCGTGCAGCCCGATCCATATAATATACTACTATGGCGTGCAGTCTGATCCATGCATATATATGTATATACTGCTGCGGCGTGCAGCCCGATCCATATCTCAGTCCAGAACATGCAAATGAGCCACTCGGGCAATGTCAAATAATAGCTTTTAACTCGAAACATAAAAAAATGCAATTTAAGTCCTTAAACCTTAGCAATATGACTGCACATATCAAAACAGTGTTTAACTCAGGACTGAAATCATTTAATATGCTAAGTGTCATGAAAACATTGATAATAACCCCTGCAGGGTTCAAATAACCGGCACAAATCCCAAAATGCAATCATCCCAATTCAAGATAGCATCTAGCAAGTTTCAGTCAATTACGCAGTAATATCCACAACTGGGACGGACCAAGTCACAATCCCCAACGGTGCTCTACCCCACGCTCATACCTGGCGTGCGAGTCACCACAGTACAGCACTATGATGTGCAAATCCGGGGTTTCAAACCCTCAGGATATCATTCACAAGTATTACTCACCTCGAACTGGTGAAATTCCTCGCTCACGACGCCTTTGCCCCTCAAATTGGCCTCCACGCGCGTTAAATCTAACCAAAACCAGAGCGAATACATTACAATATGCTAAGGGAACAATACCCAATCGAAAACAATCGAAATATATCAAAAAATCTCGAAACTAGTAAAACCCGAGCCCTGGGCCCACTTCTCGAAAAATTACAAAACTAACATTAACGGATTCCTCGTCTCGCCACGAGTCCGTACATCCCAAGAACTCCCAAATCGAGCTCAAATAACCTATCAAATTTAAATTTGAAATATTAAAACTCAAGCCCTAGCTTTACCCCTTTTTAATGAATTTCAACCAATTTCCATGATAATTCTATCGTAAACTTGAATAATTAGGCCAAGGAACTTACCTCCAATCATTAACCCTTGAATCCCTCTTCAGAATCGCCTCCAAGCTCTCAAAAATTGTTCCACAATGGAGGAAAAATGACATAAGTTCGCGGATGAATTATTGATATAAACCCTTCTTCCACAGCGATTTTTCGCTTCTGCGCTTTAATTACCGCTTCTGCGGTCACCGCTTTTGCAGTTCCCTAACCGCTTCTGCGGTTTCTTCCAAAAATGCCCAGACCGCTTCTA
>MU667360.1:31626-42341 GCA_026770625.1 Nicotiana glauca | reverse complement strand
AAAATGCAACTTAAAGAACATTAATTATCAACATTATAGCCTAACTCAGCCCGACCGGGGTGTCACAAGTCACGAGCATCTAGGAGGATCTTCATTACAATTTCAAAATCTATAATAAATAGAGTAAAATCTGGAAATCAAGAAGAAGAAGAAACTCAGTGCCACGAACGCCGGCGATCACCTTGCTTAGCTACGATAGCAATACCTTCAATCCGCTATTAACCCGCTACCGGGTGGACAATACCTGCAACTGCACGCGAGGTGCAGGGAGTAAAGTGAGTACTTCCAACTCAGTGGTAATAAGAGCGAATAATATCTGAGCGATAAGAAAACACGTATGAGCACTCCAAAATGCTATAAAAGACTATACAACCCTTTGAGAAAAATAGTAAAACCGTAACATTCTGAAGATCCTTTAGAAAATCTCAAGCTCAATTAAAAATCTCTTTTACANTCAATATATAACACCAGGGTATCTGGTCAACAAGGCAAATAATAGCATGTATGCCAATGATATGTGAGTGCTAAAAGTCATGCCACGTAGTACATACAGGAACGAATGCATGAATGAAATGCAATGCACATGACCGCTGCGGCGCGCAGCCTAATCTATTTGGGTACCCGCGCTCACTAGGGGTGTGTACAGACTCCGGAGGGGCTCCTACAGCCCAAGCGCTATAATACTGCGGCGTGCAGTCCGATCCATATAATATACTACTGCGGCGTGCAGTCCGATCCATGCATGTATATGTATATACTGTTGCGGCGTGCAGCCCGATCCATATAATATACTACTATGGCATGCAGTCCAATCCATGCATGTATATGTATATACTGCTGCGGCGTGCAGCCCGATCCATATCTCAGTCCAGAACATGCAAATGAGCTACTCGGGCAATGTCAAGTAATAGCTTTTAACTCGAAACATCAGAAAATGCAATTTAAGTCCTTAAACCTTAGCAATATAACTGCACATATCAAAACAGTGTTTAACTCAGGACTGAAATCATTTAATATGCTAAGTGTCATGAAAACATTGATAATAACCCCTGCAAGGTTCAAATAACCGGCACGAAACCCAAAACATGGCAATCAGCCCAATTCAAGATAGCATCTAGCAAGTTTCAGTCAATTACGCAGTAATATCCACAACCGGGACGGACCAAGTCACAATCCTCAACGGTGCTCTACCCCATGCTCATACCTGGCGTGCGAGTCACCACAATACAGCACTATGATGTGCAAATCCGGGGTTTCAAACCCTCAGGATATCATTCACAAGTATTACTCACCTCGAACCGGTGAAATTCCTCTCTCGCGATGCCTTTGCCCCTCAAATTAGCCTCCACCTGCGTTGAATCTAACCAAAACCAGAGCGAATGCATTACAATATTCTAAGGGAACAATACCCAATCGAAAACAATCGAAATATATCAAAAAATCTCGAAACTAGTAAAACCCGAGCCCCGAGCCCACTTTTCGAAAAATTACAAAACTCACATTAACGGATTCCTCGTCTTGCCACGAGTCCGTACATACCAAGAACTCCCAAATCGAGCTCAAATGACCTATCAAATTCCAATTTGAAATATTAAAACTCAAGCCCTAGCTTTACCCCTTTTTAATGAATTTTAATCAATTTCCATGATAATTCTACCGTAAACTTGAATAATTAGGCCAAGGAACTTACCTCCAATCATTAACCCTTGAATCCCGCTTCAAAATCGCCTCCAAGCTCTCAAAAATCGCTCCACAATGGAGGAAAAATGACATAAGCTCACGGATGAATTATTGATATAAACCCTTCTGCCACAGCGATTTTTCGCTTCTGCGCTTTAATTACCGCTTCTGCGGTCACCGCTTTTTCGGTTCCCCAACCGCTTCTACGGTTTCTTCCAAAAATGCCCAGACCGCTTCTGCGGTCCAAAATCGCATCTGCGATTCCCGCTTTTGCGGAAACCCCTCCGCTTCTGCGGAAATTGCCCAGGCCCCTCAGAACCGCTTTTGCGACCACCAAGCCGCATCTGCGGAACCGCTTCTGCGGCTCCTTTTCTGCAGATGCGGAAATACCAGAAGCCATAAAAAAACCAGACCTGCAACATGCTTCAAAATTCCCGTTTAACCACCCGAAATCACACCGAGGCCCCCGGGACCTCAACCAAAAGCACAAACATGATCTATTCCCTTATTCAAACTTGCTCGAATCATCAAAACGCCATCGTTAACATCAAAATCCTCAATTTTCATCAAATCAAAGCCTAAGTTTCTTAAAAACTTCCGAATTGCACATTCGATCAAAAACCCGACCTAAACACCTCCGAATGACCTGAAACTTTGCACGCATATCCAACATCACCTAACGGAGCTACTGCAACTCTCGGAATTCCATTCCGACCCTCGGATCAAAATCTCACCTATCAACTGGAATCCGCCAGAATTTAAACTTCGCCAATTCAAGCCTAATTCTACACCGGACCTCCAAATTCAATTTCGATCGCACTCCTAAGTCACAAATCATCCCCCGAAGCTAACTAAATCACCGAAATTCACATCCGAGACCTCTAACTATATAGTCAACTTTTGGTTGACTTTTCCAAAATAAGCTTTCCTTTTAAGGGGGCTAACTGCCTCATTTCTAGTTAAAACCAATTAAATTCTATCCGATCAACTCAAATACTGACATTGAAACATAGAGCAACATAATATGGGGGAAACGGGACGGTAACTCACGTGACAACGGGCCGAGTCGTCATAGTTTACTTATTTAATAGTACAGATGAATCAATATACGCATTCAAGCAATACAAAAATGAAGTTGAAATAAAACTCAACAAGAAAATCAAAATGATAAGAAGTGATAGGGGTGGTGAATATGAATCTCCTTTTAAACAAATATGTTTAGAATATGGAATTATTCATCAAACAACGGCCCTTCACATGCCCCAATCTAACGGGATTGCAGAAAGAAAGAATTGTTCATTAAAGGAGATGATGAACACATTATTGATAAATTCTGGTTTGCCACAGAACTTGTTGGGGGAAGCCTTTCTTTTGGCTAGCCGAATACTAAATCGAGTACCCCATAGCAAAACACAATCCATTCCACATGAAAAATGGAAAGGAAGGAAGCCCAACTTGAATTTTTTTAAAGTGTGGGGGTGTTTGGCAAAAGTGCAAGTTCCTAAATCCAAAAGGGTAAAAATAGGACCGAAAACCGTTGATTGTGTTTTCATAGGATATGCGACTAATAGTAAAGCATATCGATTTCTGGTTCATAAATTAGAAAATCCCGACATTCATAATAATACGGTTATAGAATCTGATAATGATGAGTTCTTTGAAAATATATATCCGTATAAAAAAGAATGTGAGTCGATTGGTGAAGGATCTAAACGACCTCGAGAAGAAACAAAAGAAAGTACACTTAACCAGGAGGATCCAAAACGTAGTAAACGTCAAAGAACGTCTACTTCATTTGGACCAGATTTTGTGACTTTCTTATTGGAAAATGAGCCTCAAACATTTAAAGAAGCTATGTCTTCTTCGGAATCATTGTTATGGAAATAGGCAGTCAGTAGTGAAATAGAATCCATATTAAACAATCATACATGTGAATTGGTTGATCTTCCTCCTGGAAATAAACCGTTGGGTTCTAAATGGATCTTTAAGAGGAAAATGAAAGATGATGGCACTATTGAAAAATATAAGGCAAGACTTGTGATCAAAGGGTATAGACAACGAGAAGGTCTTGATTATTTTGATACATACTCTGCACTTACAAGAATAACGTCCATACGAACATTAGTAGCGTTAGCTGCAGTTTATGGTCTTGAAATTCATCAAATGGATGTTAAGACGGCCTTCTTAAATGGAGAGTTAGAGGAAGAAATCAATATGGAACAACCAGAAGAGTTTGTGGTTCCAGGTAAAGAAAAGAAGGTCTGTAGACTTGTTAAGTCCCCTTACGGACTAAAACAAGCACCCAAATAATGGCATGCGAAATTTGACCAAACAATGTTGTCAAATGGGTTTAAGATAAATGAATGTGATAAATGTGTGTACATTAAAAATGTTCTAAATCACAGTTATTGTTTGCTTATATGTGGATGATATGCTCATAATGAGTAATGACATTGCCAATATAAATGCTACTAAGTGTATGCTAACTAGCAAATTTGATATGAAAGACGTGGGAGTTGCTAATTTAATTCTAGGAATTAAGATCCATAAGACCTCTCAAGGTCTGGCGTTGTCACAATCTCATTATATTTAGACATTACTTGAAAAATTCAAGCACTTGGTCTTTAAAGTTGCAAAGACTCCAATTGACGCGAATCTTGCATTTAGCAAAGAACAAAGGCAAAAGCATATCACAATTGGATTATGCTCGTTGGGTTACTTAATGTACATCATGAATTGTACACGACCATATATAGCTTGTGCTATAAGTAAATTGAGTCGATATACTAGCAATACAGGTCAATCTCATTGGATGGCCATGAAACGAGTTTTGGGGTACTTAGTACATACCCAGGACTTTGCTTTGCTCTACAGTAAATATCCTATGGTCATTGAGGGATACTGTGATGCAAATTGGATCACCGGATCAATTGATTCCAAGTCCACAAGTGGATATGTATTCACTATTGGTGGAGGAACAGTATCTTGAAAGTCGTCCAAACAAACTTGTATTGCCCGCTCTACAATGGAGGCTGAGTTCATAGCCTTGGATAAAGCTGGTGAAGAAGCTGAATGGCTCCGGAATTTCTTGGAAGATATTCCATTTTAGCCCAAACCCTTGGCACAAATATGCATACATTGTGATAGTCAAGCGGCAATTGGAAGGGCTGGGAGCATTATGTATAACGGTAAATCTCGTCATATACGACGAAGACATAAAACTGTTAAACAATTACTCTCTCGAGGAATTATCACGATTGACTATGTAAAGTCAAGTGATAATGTGTCGGATCCACTTACAAAAGGCCTAACTAGAGAGGTAGTTGAGAAATCATTAAGAGGAATTGGACTGTGGCCGAGAATAAGTCATAATGGCGGTAACTCTACCTAGAAGACTGGAGATCCCAAGATCTAGGTTTAAGGAGATCAAACAAAGTTATTAATGACGGTTCAACATTGTCAAATAAGCTTTTGATCCATTCTCAAATAAGACAATGTTCAGTACCAAGGATTAAGTATTAAGGCTTTTTAATGATTTTTAAATTTGATACGGGGTATATCAAATAGTGTATCTACGGGATGACACGTTTAGGAATCACCTATGTAAGTATGAAGTGTTAGTCGCTTCAAGGAGAAATTTGTAAGGCCAGTTCTCTACGCACTTATGAAACCAGGCGGTGTTCATGGCTGAAATGAACACAACAATGAGAACCAAAGACGGTTAAGTGTTGGTTGTGTGACTTGTGGTTGTCTAGGTATACACCAAAGTTTGACGGTTCAAAGATATCAAATCTACCGATTGATCGAGTATATCCAACATAAGTTCACTACGGAAAGTTCAAAGGGAAACCTAC
This sequence comes from Nicotiana glauca, assembly GCA_026770625.1. NCBI lineage: Eukaryota > Viridiplantae > Streptophyta > Magnoliopsida > Solanales > Solanaceae > Nicotiana > Nicotiana glauca. The sequence goes on along the minus strand of MU667360.1, from coordinate 36,807 downwards.
TTATCCAGATGCAATTAATCCTTATTTGCGAATCACACAGTTTTCATGCATACTTCCGTGATATAGTCATTCCCCATTCATGTGGGGGATTGTTGGATTTTTTAATGTATTTAATTAATATATTAAATACTTAAAAGAGGGTGAATGGGAAATGGAGGGAAATGAAAGTTTTGAGTGAAATTTTAAGTTTTCCCCCTTGGTAAATGGGCATTATCCCATATTGGAAGAGGAAAAGGTTTTTTATGGGTATATAAGCAATTGATCTTTTTCTAGCTCTTAAAGAGTTGAGAAGAAAGCAAGCCTCGCGTCGTCGTCGTCGTCGTCGTCGTCGCTCGCTCGGCTCGGCTTCGGCTTCGGTCAAATGATTGATTGATTAACTTTCTGGACTAAATTTATTTGTTAATAGTAAAATATTAAGAGAAATATTATTAAATATTTATTTTAATAACAGAATATTAATATTAAATCCAATCCATTTTTCTATTTTGGTAACAGAAAAGTAACTGCTCTCTTCAATTTTCCCTATTTATTTTTCTTCTTTATTGTTGAGTAAATGGACATTTATGTAATGGCATTTATGTTGTGGCCGTTTTGCAGAAACAACCATTCTGAAGAGTTGCACCTCTTCAGATTTCAACCCAACTTTTGGCTATAAATACAACACTATTCTGCTCAGAATTTAACTACGAATTTTCTGAGTTTCTCCTCCTTTCTTCTGCATATTTTAACTTCAAAAAAAGCAACAGTAAGTGTGATTTGCTACTGAACTTTGTGTTCGCTGAATCACTGGGGTTTGAAGTACCACTACACCAGTGTGTAATTCATTCTATCCTGGGAGGAAATAATTCATAACCTTGGGTACTAGGAGGGGATTAAATTCCTTAAGGAAACACTGTGAATTCAGTGGGCTCGAATTGGTTCTGTTTATGTTCATTTCTGTTTATATTTAATTATATTACAGAATTATTTTACAAATATAGTTTATTAACAGTGGCGACCTTTTTGATCTTTAGGTTACTCTCGTCGCCACCATAACCTTAACTTTATGCCCCATTTTTAGTTGCACAAGTGTTGACATTTCAAAACAACTATCACAAAAGTCAAATAGGTCACCCTGAAAGTAATTATCATTTGGCAAACTTCCAAAAATCTATTTTTTTTTTTTTTGTCTAGTAATTATTTATGTTTAGTAGCAACTTTAGTCGCCATTCAATGATAGCTATCGCGCCACTAATTGTCGAATAGGTCACCAATAATTTTATTATTCATTTGGCGACCTAAATAAAATATATTTTCAGGTGAAGATCATAATAAATAGAAACATCATAAATATCATTTTGATCCAGTCAATGGCCATGTAGATTATGACGGGAAATCAAAATATAAATAAATAATAATTGTTAGAATTTTTGTTATAAAAAATAATCTTTACTAATCAACCAAGCAACAATAATTGTTAATTTCAAAGTCATCCTTAATATTTATTAAAATAGTAACTCTTATTCTTGTGCTTTTTTTTATACCAAAAATATTAAATTTATGAAATAACAAAGTAAGTATCATGTTTAAATAAAAAAAAAGTAAGTCTCATCAAGTCTATTCTATATCTCAACATCACTCAATGAATGATTAAGGAAATAGTAAGATCAACTTTATCTTTTACGTATTCCCCAATATAACAATATCTATTGTTCCTTTTTTTATAAAATCATTTTATATCCAAAGTCACTTAGCTAATAATTAATTAGGCTTAGTGCTAGTATAAATATATGAAAAGAAGAATTCCCCTCTAATACAAAAGCAATAAGTCAAATTGTCCTGACGCAATAAAGAAGTTTTCATATTTGAATTTGCCCACATGTGTAAAAGAGTTCAATGAAGCATGAGTCAAGTAGCCAGTCTTAACATATTAAGATTCAAATTAATTCTCCCCAGATATCAAGGTTTAAAATTACAAAAATAATTATTACATCCACTTCATGTTAATATTACTAAAAAGAGATTTTTGCGTTTTAATTTGAAAATAATGCTATAACCTAAAGAACATTACCCTAAAACCCGCATATATAATAATAATACTATGATATATAAGATTTCAGGAGAAAGAACAACTACAATGCATAATTGACTGTTAGCCAAATCTCATAAACTAATATCTGCAAAACTAATAAATCAAAATCCGAGAGTGTGAGAGTGGGTGAAGCGGGGGCATAAGACATGAATCTTTAGTCTTTTAATATTTTATAAATTTATAAAATAAGACATAAATAAATAAAAAAATTGAAAAATAGGTTCAGAATTTTTTAATTGATAAATTAAGAAAATAGAATAGGATATATATATATATATATATATATATATATATATATATATATATATATATATATATATATATATATATATATATACACACACTAATATGAGTGTAAACGTATTAACATATTACAGCATATACACTTCTAGTATATTTAGAATAGAGTTAATATAAATTCAGTCAAGAAACTATAAAAGAAAATATAAGACTTACTCTCGGAGAATTATTCAAAAAATGATTGATAGAACCAAATAAAAACTGAAAAAGTTAAACAATATAAACATACCTTAATAAAATAGAAACATGAAGAATAAGAATTAACAAAAATATACACATGGTATCATGAGTAAGCACCATCGTCTGGTGATGTAGGGCAGTGAAATATGGTCTTCTTGCTTTTTCAATGAGTCCCTTTCGAGAAGAAAATATATATTAGAAAAAAATTTCTCACTAAATATAAGAGAGATTTCATGTTCTTCCCCAAAATTTTGTTTACTTATTAAGAAGTCAGAATTCATATCAAGCAAATGAAGAGCCATGTGATATTGTAGATGAACTCTTACTTTGTAAGGCGAGATAATTCTTCTCTGTTGAGTATGTTCTTTGTGCTGCACTTGATAAAGAGAAAACACTGGAAAAATGGGATAAATAGAAAGATTATTGTAGCTTTTAATTACTGTCCTTATTTTCATAATTGAAACTGTCGTATACTTTATTTTTTACAATTGCAATGGTTGAGTCCTTTCTTTTTAATGCTGAACCGTTACATTCTTCAATCTTAATTCTTAATTAAGAGGTGTAAGTTATGGGATGTTTTTTAAATTAAAATAAGATATATAAAGGGAAAAAAAGAAAGTATAAGTCAAAAAAGGAGAATAAAGATAAATAGAACTCCTACACTATGAAGTATGCCACATCACTTTTTTTATTCTCAACTTTATATATATATATAGATTTACAAAACAGATAGCCTAACTATGTCACTAACCTCTTAAGTTGAACAATTCGATGAATATAATTTGACTTTAGCTTCAGCCTTAAGCCTCCCCATAACGATGCAATTGGAATTTCGACCGAATATCGACTCCCCCAACCTATATCTATTATTTCCCGCTCATTTATATCATCTACATCCATTAGCATCAGCAATTCGTTCGCAACTGCCCAGCTCCTGAGCTTCCAACATCGCAAATGCGGTACATTGAATCGCAAATGCGAACACAGCTTCGCAAAAGCGAAGTTGTCCATTACTCATCTAGTGTTGCAGTTGCGACTCGACCTTCGCAAATGCGAAGGCTCCATCCATCGCAGATGAAAACTAAGTCTCGCAAAACCTAAGCTTTCATCCCCATTCCTAGTATCACAAATGCGATCTAGTTCTCGCAAATGCGAGATCTGCAGCCCAGGAATACCAACAACCTTCAACTATGCAAACACAATACAGTCCACAACTTATCCTAAACTCATCTGAGCCTCTCGGGCTCCAATCCGAATATTCACACAAGTATATTAACGTCAAACAAACTCGTTTGTAAGCTCAAATCGTCAAAATAACATCAAAAATCAAGAATCGCTCACCAAAACTCAAGATTATTAAAGTTCAAACTCAAAATTTTAACTTTGCGCATAAAGTGTTGAAATGACCTTGGGTCATCCGAGATTGTTAAAAACCGATCCGAGGTCATTTGCTAAAAATAATGATGTGGTCAACTCTAGCTAGTTCCAAAGTCACAAGTTATATTTTCTTTAAAAATTCATATTTAAACTTTCTGAAAATCGACACAGACCACGCACGCAAGTTATAAATCATAAAGTAGAGCTATGGAAGGTCTCGAAGCATAAAATGGAGAGCTATTACTCAAATCGACTTATAGGGTCGTCATAGTAAGATATGAAGAGCATTGACCTTTTTGAATAGCGAACTTAAATTTTATACATTGATTTTACGCTCGTCACAATCTAAAATTAAATTTGAAATTTCACCTAAAACCACCTTAAGTGGCTATAGATTGATGGGGCTTGTTAGTTCCTAGTTAGGGAATAAGGGATGTGAGAATGATGAAGAGATTTAGCTGCATATTGAGTGAAAATGGGATGGAGTTCTATTGTGTATGTATATGATGGTTCATAATTGTGATGACCCAAAGGGTCATCACCGTATTTCTCCCTTTCTCCGCGCTTCCGAGTTCTTGAAAACCTCGCTTGTGGTTACCTCGATTTGCGTGTGCAGTCCGGGCGCGAAGCCGAAAAGTTTTTTTTTTATGTTAAAATATGTGAATTATGTGAAAAATTTGAAGAATTTTGATATTAATATTGATATAGTTGACTTTGGTTAACATTTTTGGTAAACGGATCCGGATCCGTGATTTGACAGTTTCGGAGGGTCCGTAGAAAAATATGGGACTCGGGCATGTGCCCGGAGTCGAAATCCGAGGTCCAGAACCCGAGTAAAAGAATCTTTCTGTTAAATTATTTTCTGAAAATATTAAGGAAAAATGGAAATGAAAATGAGTTAGAAAATATAGGTATCGGGCTCGTATTTTGGTTTCGACGCCCGGTACAGGTCTTAAATATGCGTTAAGCGCTTTCTATGAAATTTGGTCGAAATCGAACGTCGTTTGATGTATTTCGGATCTAAATATCTAAAGTTGGAAGTTTATGAACTTGAAATGAAAAATGATGATCTTGAGGCTTGATTCTTTGATTTTGATGTTATTTTGGCGATTTGATCGCTCGAACAAGTTCGTAGGATGTTATTGAGGTTGTGTGTATATTTGGTTTGGAGCCCCGAGGACTCGGGTGAGTTTTTAGTAGGTCCCAAGAGGTCTTAGACTTAAAAGTATCAGATGTTGCAGGTCCAGGTGTTG
>MDKF010541970.1:0-12544 GCA_026770625.1 Nicotiana glauca | reverse complement strand
ATAATTTTTATTGACTGAATCGAATTGTTTATGACTAGATTTGAGAATTTCAGGCACGAATTCGCGAGGCAAAGGTTTGTTGGAATTTTGAATTGGTTGCAAAGCGAGGTAAGTGTTTAGTCTAACCTTAGCTTGAGGGATTAGGAGTCGAGTCTTATTTGTTATGTGCTAATTGTGAGTACGAGTATAGGCATGGTGACGAGTATCTATACGTTGGTGTCTAGCATGACCGTGAGTCTTATAATGTGAACTTCATGATTATGTTGAATAACCTATGCTTTAAAGATGATATCTACTTGTTGTGGAAAGTTAATGAATTAATTGTGATTCTTGAACATCAAGTAGCAATGGCTCAATTTATATTATGAATTTGTGAAAGCAAGTGGGTTGATTTTACCCTTGGAGCATTGGCTCAAATTACAATATGAATTGTGAAAGTTTATGAGATAATCGCACACCTTGGAGCATTGGCTCAAGTGTTAGAGTGAGTAGTTATTGTAAATGATGTCCTGAGGGTTTGAAACCCCGGTTTTGCACAACTTAGTGCTATATTGAGGTGAGACACGCGCTTAATGACGAGCGCGGGGTCGTTTACTATTGGGTATTGTGACTTGGTCTGCCCCGATTGATGTTTTTACTGCATATTTGATCGAGACTTATATATTATCATTATGATTTGGGCTAGTTTCCATGTTTGGGGCCTTGTGCCGACCTGTAGAACTCTTAGGGGGATTTTGACTGATTTCCTCACTTTACATGATAAAAATCATATCCTCAGTCATGTTTCTAACTGTTTAAAACAATATGAACCGATTTTTGAAATGCTATTCATAAATGAAAGAAGTATGTGGATTGAGATACCTACCTTATATTATTGTGCCTGAGAGGCTATGATTAAAATGACTGAGAGGGTTTGAGAACCCAATAGTGAGGATGTTATATATGTTGTGGATCGGGTTGCACGCCGCAGCAAATACTTCTATTGATCGGGCTGCATGCCGCAACAAATGTTATATATGTTATGGATCGGGCTGCACGCCACAGAAAATACTTATATGGATCGGGATGCAGGCCGCAGCAAATGTTATATATGTTATGGATCGGGCTGCACGCCGCAACAAATACTTATATGGATCGGGCTGCACGCTGCAGCAAATACTTATATGGAGCGGGCTGCACGCTGCAACAAATGTATATATGTATATATATATGTATATATGTATATATATATATATGTGTGTGGATCGGGCTGCGGGCCGCAACAATATAGTGCTTGGGCTGTAGGAGCCCCTCCGGAGTCTGCACACCCCCAGTAAGCGCAGTCGACTAATTATATAGATCGGGCTGTGCGCCACATCGATATATGGATCGGGCTGCACGCCGCAACGGTATAATTATAATTTCGGTTATTGTTAAAAGTATATGAATTGAGTACTGAGGAAAATAAAAATAAATACATAAATGAACAATATGCTCGAGGAGCAGATTTATATTCATTAATACCTGTTAAGCTACCTGTTTCACCCGGTTTAAGGAAATTCCTACTATATTTTGATTTATTGATTTCTCGTATTAAAGGTAATGATTCGTTCGATATTGTACTTTAATTGAAAAGTGTATTTTTCTTTTTCAAATGATTTCTAAAAATAATTTCATCTTTTCTTGTTGATATCCTAATTGGGTTGGAAGTTGTATTCTACTTTATATTAAGTAAATGAGGCTCTTTGAACATTCTTAATTGTATTGGGTTATGGACCCTATGAACTGAGTAACTTGAGAATATTGTTGTGTAATGTGAGATAGAAATATGTGGGCACAAGGTGCCGGAAAAAAAAAAAAGAAAGTGGGCTGAGACCTATATTATTATGATTTTGAAATGAGGCATCACAAGGTGACCTTTACTCGAAAGAATTATATTCGAAATATGTTTAATTGAAAGATATTTATTTGAAGGAAATATATTCGAAATATCTTTATTGAAAAATATATTATCTCAGAGATTATTACTTGAAGGATTTAGAGGCGAAAGATATACAGTTGAAGGACTTCATTAATTGATTGTACTTGTATTTATTATTTGTTGAGAAACAATTATGTTGTCCTTGTTGCCTGCTATTTATATCACTGGTTGATCGTTGTTGCCATCATTGTTATCTGCTTCCTATTATTTTGTACGCTATCTTGCACAGGTTTATTTGGTAGTCTGGTCCTAGCCTCGTCACTACTTCGCTGAGGTTAGGCTAGACACTTACTAGCACATGGGGTCGGTTGTGCTGACGTGAGCACGTGATTTTTGCCCTATATGAGTTACTCCCATAATTTCGAAACAAAATATTGCCTTTTATTATTTATAATTTTTGTGGATTTTTGTGGCATTTTATGTTAATTTCTTGCATTTTGTCCGTGCATGTTAATTTATATAAAAATACAAAAAATATGCATTGCATTTGAGGTTTAATTTTACTTATTAGCAATTAGGAGTTTTACAAAAATACAAAAAAATCACAAAAAAATAGTTTACTTTTGTTTTAATTTTTACTTTTGGAATTTTGGTAGTTTCTCTTTTTAATTTGGTATTTGATTAGTTCGTGACAATTATTAGAGTTAATTAATTGGAATTGGTAGGTTAATTCAGTTTTTAAAATTAATTCAGAGTTTTTAGTTTATTTTGGAAAAGAAAAGAAAAAGAATTCAAAAAGAAAAGGAAGTCTTCTTAATAAGAGACCCAAAATTGGGCATTTTTGTTCAAATACCTCAGCCCAAGTGGACAAAGACCCGTTCCAACCCAGCCCAATCCACCCCAACCCGGTCCAGCACCCCCCACAACCAAAACCACGTCGTTTTATCAGCTTTAGATATGGGCCGTCGAGGATACATGATCCAACGACTCAGGACTAGGTTAAAATTAATATAAAATGGTCGGACTCCTACACCCTACCCCCTCTCCGTCTCTCAGAAGTTCCGTATACTAACCCTAATATCACCATCGCCTTTCGCCGTCTGCCGCCGGCCGGAAATCGTCTCCGCCGCCGGCGATTCTCCGATGAACCCCAAATTTACACCCTCGAATCCTCTCCCTCTCCTCTTTCCAACGCCCCAAATATCACCCTTCGAATGTCAGCCCAGCCCTTCGAATATTCAAATTTGTGGACGCCGCGTCTGCCGCCCACGGCGGCGCCACCACCAAATGACCCCAATTTTTTACCACATGCTCTCCTCATACCCCTCTTCCCAAATCTTTGGCTATTTCCTTTCGAATCATCCTGCATGGTTTCGAATTTCAAATCCAAGAAGCGGCAGAACCCTAGAATTTCATTGAGTAAGTTATCTTTGTTTTTTTCTTCATTATTCAAATTAATTGCTTCTTCATGATTGTCATTCCTTCCTGATTAATCAATTTTGGGTTTGATTTTTATTTTTTCTTATTTTTTTATCAATCCGTCTGAATCAATGGTTGAGTGTGTTGGTCTGGTTCTTATTTGTTTGTTTTTCATCCTCTCTTCATCAATACTAAGAATTTGTTTGTTTGTTAGTTTAGCTGTGATTGAGTTCTTTGTCGTTAGATTTAGGGTTAAGCATGTTCAGTGTTATAGGGTTTAGTTTAAGTTTTGCTGGTTTAATGTTCTTCATGTTAATTAATACTGTTCTAGTCTTCATGTATGATTGGTTTGATTTTGTACTTAGTTCAGTCAGTCGATCCATATTTGTTTACTGCAGTTCAATTTTAGTTGTTAATCGTAGTCTGTTGTTAGATCTAATTTCATGATTAGTTAATTTTAGGGTCTGTTTGATTGTAAACGATTGATTTTAGTCTTGAATGGTTAATCATAGTTAGGTGAACTGTTTGGTTATAGCTGATAATCTTTAACTAGGGCTATAGTTGATAATCTTTAGATTAGTAATTTCAGAATAAGGACAAGGGCAATATAGATTTTTCTAAATAAGAATCTTGCAATAACTGAATTAGAACACCCTAGACTCTTCTAGAAGAGGGGTTTTAGTTAAAATTTCAAAACTTAATGCAGTAACTTGAGAAACAAGTCAAAACATTAAGGACTAATGAGTAAAAACTGAAAATAAAAAGAGGGGGACAATGGGTAATGAAATCTAGAAGCTTCACCTTGATTTTCTTCCTATAAAAGGCAGTCCCCTTGCCTTCTTTAACAAGTTTTTGAACACCTGAAAATTCCCCAAAAATGTTTTAGCATCTGAAAATTCCCCAAAAGGGAGGAACCCCTAAAAAAAATGCTCCAGCAAGTTTGAACACTGAAAAATTCCCCAAAATAGTTTCAGATCTAAGAATTCCCCCAAAAAAATTCCTTAAGCTTTGAATAGCTGAAAATTCGAAATTCAAAAAAAATTATTAGTATTTGAAGGTTTTTCCTTAGGTTAGATCATTTAGATCCTGAAAACCAAACAAAAAAACTCAAAAAAAAAACATTGTTCTATTGACATTTTAGGTTGGTTTCGAAGCTTAGCAATGGATTTGGCATCAATTAGCCTAGAATTTGATTGCTGAAGTTTTCTGGAGGTTCCTGAATTATTTTCAAGTGTGTTTGAATCCTAATTTTAATACCTGGTCAACCCTTTTCTGTGTCAATCCCTTTTATGTACTTACTAGTCTCTCTACTACACGTGCTTTGTACGTTTATTTCATATTTTTTAATTAAACATATACACTAAAAATAGTTAATACATACATATTCGGAAAATATTAATCTATCAATAAAATTATAAATCTAGATATAACAAAGCCAGTATTCTCTCATTACCTAAGATCTTTTATTTATAAATTCAAAAGGTATGGTTTCGAATAAACTCTATCTCTACTCTTCTAGTCATCGTACTATCAATTAAATTTTGGTATATCTCCTTTTTGATATTTGACTGCTCCAATTAACGATTGTTGGAAATAAGAATTCTTTGATCAACTTTATCTTTTCGATACGTGTTCGTCCTAACCCATATTCTAGAGCTATTTGGGTTACAAAAACTAACCTCTTTAATACTTTTTTTAGAGTTGTCATGTAATCTTGTTTCACATAGAAAAATTTGAGATACATCAGAAAAATATGTAATTAGAGAAGAAAGAGTAAAATGCCAATAAGAAAAAGTATGATAGTCAAAGTTCCAAATGAACTTATAACTCTATAGCTTAAAATATTTTTGAAAAACTATTCTCAAAGAAAATTATTTATTTAACTCACAAAAAGGTATAATAGAACTCCATTGCCAATTTATTTAATACTAGATAATGTATACACTTCTTACATATGCATACATGATAAATAAAAATGTGAAACAGACGAAAAAGGGAACAACAATATGAATTATGTAAATTATCAAATATTGCAAAGAAAAATTTAGGTTATAAGAATTAAGCATATGATATGTACTGCCATAAAAAATGATTATAATGATACATACCTTAATAAAATATGACTCAATTTAGCGGGAGTTAAGAATAAAATTAGAGCTTCGTGCTGATAACGTGTTATAAAATAAAAATAATACAGTAAAATGTAAATAAGAAGAGATAGAAAGAAGGGAGAAGAGTTTTCTTCTTTCACTTTAGTGTATATTTCCATTGCAATTACATGGCCTTTTATAGGCATAAAAAGTAAATATGATTGACACAAAATAGGAGATTTAATCTTTCAACTATTCACAACATGGACATCCAATGTAGTATCCAATGTAGCATCCAATATAGCATCAAATGTACAAATTATTCATAACAACGAATGCTTTATTATGATTTTTGAGAATTTATGTATGAATTTCTTACGAAAATTAAAAAAGTAAACTTTTGTCTCTTAAGATATGAGAATGAAAAGATTGGCAATGTAGCTCCTAGAAGAATATTCCTAAGTGAAAATGAGTGTCATTACTCGATATGAATGCAAAGAAAAAGAAAATATTTAATGATACGTCGGTATAAAACATTCTATATATCTTCTAGTATTTCATTCTTATTGCTTCTAGTATTTTTACTTTGGGACTTTTTACGTATTCATATAAGGAAAAGATTTAATATTTAAAAGTTTAGTTTATTTAGAACTCCTAAAAATTAGAGAAAAACTTAAATTACATTTTTGTCTAGTGCGAAATCTATTTTTAAAGGACAAAAAAGGCGCACGACATTTTCTGTCAACATTAAGTTAAATACTTTGGTTTTTGTTGATCAAAATTCTTAATACTAACTAATACCAAATTATACGTATATAATAGTGATTTTACTTTTATTCAATAAATTCTATTTTCAAATGGTAAAGATTGAACTTTGTATTTTATTTTTGTTCAAGACGGATTTATTTGGCGGCATAAATTGAGAATGACTAATTTGGTTGAGAGATAATTATGTAATGTTCTGACTATTAGTTTGGTGATACGCTAGGAAAATCCTCGTTGGAGGACACTTATATAAGGTAAAATCTTTATGATACTAAAATTCTAAATATTAAATAAGGAAAGATATAATGCCCAAAAATTTAATTGATCTCAAATTTTTATATATTAGAAAAATAATTAAACGACTATTTTATCTAATGTGAAATCTCTTTTTAAAGGGTAAAAAAGACGAACGACATTTCGCTAAAGGCCTTCGTGCTTAATATAGTATAGATAACTTGAATGTACTCCAAATTTAAGAAAGAAAGACTAAAAGAGCATAATTAAAATAGGAATAAAATATAAAAGTGATCTTGGGAGTTAATATTAAAATGGGACTTGAACTTGTGATTAATTTGTTTAATATATGGCTAGGCAGTTCTTTTAATCTTGGATATGATGTCCAAAAAAATTAAGAATATAAAAATATATTTTCCAAAAATATGTCATATGTATGTCCAAGTGTGTCCGGTGAGATGCAATGCCAAATAATAAACCAAACAAATAACATATTAATATGTTAAAAGTATACAAGGGCCAGACTAACATGTGTCGTGCCTTTTAATACAAGGGAAATTGTGATCATGCATTGTTAAGACTGGAAATCAACACGAATGAGCAGATTTGGGATTAGGGTTCATGCGGAAGAAAAAGGAAAAGATCGTCTCTAAGAAAATATCTTCTGATATAATTGTCACACCTCCTTTTTTCTTACTACACCCTCGTAAGAGGGTATAGTAAAGAGAGTTTTTCCAATTAAAGGACAATCGAAACGGGATTTATTATTAAAGATTCAGAGTCGACACTTGGGAGATTTATGGTGTCCCAAGTCACCGGTTTAAAATCCCGAATCGAGGAAAAGAATGACTCTGTTTAACAGTCCGCAAACCAAAAATCCGGGTAAGGAATTCTATTAACCCGGGAGAAGGTGTTAGGCATTCCTGAATTCCGTGGTTTTAGCACGGTCGCTCAACTGTTATATTCGGCTTAAGTTTTCTGATTTTTAACAGTTATGAACCTATGTGCAATTTTTAGATTTAACCGCTTTTATTATTATTTTTTTTAGAAAAAATTACAACGTTATTAAAACACGCCTCGAACCACGTCACATAAATGCACCCGTGATTTTTGCCATATTTTAACATCGTTGAGATTTGAATTTGGGTCACATAAATGTGCACCCAAGTTTAAGAAAAAACATTTAAAAAGCGTGCTTAAAGCAACTACGCGTTATTAACCTTGCGGGAAGCCATGGAGATTTGCTAAATGGCTTATCCGAAATTCTAAAGATTTAATCCCATTTAATATCTAGGCTTCGAAATTTAACGGGGCCATATGAGCTATAGATACTAAAAATAATTAAGGTTTGTGACATATTTATTATTAAGAAAATATTGATCGAAGTTGCGTGAACGCATACGCAATCGCAATCGTATTTTAAACGGCCCTAAAGTTTGGCTATGATTATTACCCGATTTCCTTAACCTTTATATTTAAACTACGCTCTACGCAACTATTTTTATATTTCCTAGTAAGCCTACCCTAATGATAATTTTTAACAAAAGGTTACTGGACTTACACCTATTCAATCATTAAAATTCAACGGACCAGCCCAGTGATGAATACTTGAACGAAAGTGGCTTTCACGATTTCAATTGAATTCTACAGGCCCAGCAAGAGGCCTGTGACCTGTAAATATGAGACTGCTTCAGGTGATAGTCCACTTGGACCTGGAGAGGACATCCAATCCCAGGCTTTTGAAGCTCATTAGTGAGCGGCCGTGCCGATAAGTGGATTGAGCTCAATGCAATTTAATCATGCAAATGAAGCCTTGGGCCTAAGTCATTCATCATTTGAGTTTAGACTTCGCACATTACAAAAACCAGCCTAGATCGACTTGAAGCCTCAAGATCCATTTTACACCCTTTTAGACATGAAAAAAAAATAGAAATAGGCTACCTTAAATGCATAAATTTAGACCCAATACAAATATATTGAACCTATAGATTTTAATCATTCCCAAACCCCTAAAAGAACTCCACATTTGTAGCGAATGGTACGGATCCGTGGTTAATACCCACTTAACACCTCAAGTATGTTAATGGCACACACACAGGATTGACTAACTAATATAACTAACAAACTATCCCAATAATCATGGTGTACTCATAAATTTTAAACAAACAGAACCTCATGCTATATTCGTTAATATTTATACCTATTTTAACTATTCAAACACAAACTACACGAAAATATCAATTAATTACAGCTAAATGCGAACAGATTTCAAGATACATTATCCTAAGGTGTTGTCTATAAACTTCCGAGCCAAATTTGGATGAACTTCAGACTTAAACCCAAACACTAAAATTACAGCAAGTTTTCAACAATCCAACAGTCAACATTATGATTACAACACAATAATTTAATCAATTTATTCAATTGCATTTCAATTTGACTGTCTAATACATAAAAATAGAATCAATACTAAAAATTGAAATGGTTAACAAGAGTTAAATGACTGCTTTCATTCAAACTTCAAATCAACTTTAAATTCCTGGAAATTCAGAGTGTGTACCTGGAAAGCAGGATGAGATAATGAAAGCAGGGTCAGCAATAAACAACACATCAACAGTAGAATCAGCCCAGAAAATGATTCGAGAAATCACTTGAAACCAAATCAAAATTCAACACCAAATTCCAGCCAAAATAAACCAAATGAAACTTGAATATCAGCAAGACTTCAACTCATTTCTAGCTGTTAATTGCTCAAACTTGCCCTAGAGCGGATACCACTAGAATTTTCCAAGATTTCCCCATAGCACCCTAGTATTTTTTGTGTTTTTCTTTGATTTTTATACTCAGATGTTATACGAAAATAGTGAAATTTTACAGGCTTTGTTTTCTGTATTTTTCAGCTCTTTCAACCTTTCAAATCTTTAGAATCTCTCCATATTCTCTCAATTTTCAGAATACTTCAAGACTCTCTCAAATTTTCAGAGTGTTTTCAATATGTTCTCTGGTCCTTCCCCTCTTAATTTTCAGAGTGTTACCAACTGTTTTTTTCTCAATCTCTTTTAGCTCTCTTCCTCTCTATTTCCAGTCTCTTTTCAGAATATCAGAATGTTCTCCCCCTCTATAAAAATGCTCTCCCCTTTTTATTAGTTTTCAAACTCTTTTTCTCCTGATTTTCAGCCTTAGTGGCTAATTAATTATCCTATCTTAGCCTTTAAAAACAACCTGAGTGTAGTTCCCACTATTAATTGTCTATCCTCTTTTACAATCCCACTAACTTAGTATTTATTAACTAATATATCTCTTGTGCCCTCTACCCAAGTTAGCATCCCTTATTAAACCCCTAAAGCTACTGCTAATTACCCCCTTAATTAACCTCTGTTAGTTACCCCTGAAAATAGACCAAAACATGGGTCAAATCGACCCAAAATCGATTTAGTGGGTCTGTACAGCCTAAGTATTGGGCTTCAAATTTCAATGTCCAAATCCAATTAAGAGAATAGGAGTATAGAAAAACATGTCAAATTTTAATCGGACCAAAGCCAAAAGAAACAAACAAATTATCTAAATTAAACTAAAGAAGCTAATAATTAACATTGATCCTAAATTAAAAGAACCAAATAGAGATAATTCAAGTAACACAGAAGAAAAAGATGAAAAATAGAAGAAGATATGAGAATGAATGGAATGGAAATACACATTGGACTTACATATTAAACCAGGCGAAAGGAAATTTATCGGTTCAAGCTCGACCTAGTGACTGACCTTCTGATTGAATCACCAAATAAGGTCAATCACTTGTTCTTTGTCAAGAACACGTGAAAGACCTTATTTGAGTGAAAAAATCAGTCTCTAAACTCCCGGAGCCTCAGGTTTTGGACTTCGCTTTTAGGACTCAAACTTCTAGATTTGAAATTCGATCAGACCTGGCCATGTTTGAAGGAAACAGGTTAGGACTTGTGGTAGAGGAAGGTGGGGAGATTATGGGGTGTTGATTTGGGATGGTTTGGAGGTGGCGCCGCCACCGGGGAATATGAGGGCGACGCTAGGGTTCGTCCCTTAGAATCAAGATTCGAACGATTCTACGATGATTCAAAGGATTCTAAGCCTAGATCGGGAAAAGGGAGGTGGCGAGGAAGGTCTGGTGTCAATTTGGTGGCCATCGGAGGTGGTGCCGCCGGACACGGCGGGGAGACTATTAAGTTTTTTTGAATATTCGAGAAGCTAGGCTAGATTTTAAGGGAAGATGTTTGGATATTTGGAATGGGGTGGTGGAGGGGAATCTATGGTGTAAAGATGGGGTCGTTTGGACCATCGGAACAGCCGTGAGGTGATTTTCGGTGGGCGGAGTGCGGCGGTGTAAGGCAGAGGATGGGGCTGGTTTCTGAGGGTCTGTGAGAGACAAGTGAGAGGGGGGGTCTGAAGGGGGGCTGGGGTTGGGTTGGAAGGTTATATACTGGATGTGAGATTTAATCCAAGCCGTTGGATCAACTGAGATCAACGGTTTGGATTAACTCACTTAGGCAAACGGAATCATTTTGGCTAAGAGGGGGACTGAATCGGTCCTGGGAATAATGGGTCGGGTTGTGAGAATCTCACTGGACCGTTCGATCAAAATGATTCAATGATTGAGATTAATTCACTTGAAACGACGTCGTTTTGGATATGCTGGAAACGAACTGAACTGTTTGATCTGATGAGATCTACGGTCCAGATCAAGTGTGACAAAAACGACATCGTTTTGGATGGTCGACAACTCTAAATAATTTTGGACCGGATGGGGGGGGGGGAGTAATTTGGGCTGGTTTTGGCTTGGGCTCCATGAATTTTGGCCCAATTCTGACTCCTTTTTTCTGTATTTATTTCCAAACTATTTTTATATTTTCTTTTCAATTTTCTTTCTTATTAAAATAAAAATACAATCCTAAATTAATACTTGACCAAATTATCCTAAAAATACTAATTAATTCTAAGCAGTAACTATCACAAAATAATTAAATACCATATTAAAAGAAAAATCACACAATTTAACTTTAAACACTGAAAAATGCAAAAATACATTTTTTTAAATTATTTTCATTCTTTTGTAAAACAATTAATTATTACCCAACTCAAAAATTATAAAATTAAACTCTAAATGCCAATGCAACCTATTTTTTGTATTTTTCATTTATTTAAACACAAACATGTACTGACAAATACAAATACTGACAGAAAATATCACAAAAATTTCCCAAAATTGCACACAATAAAACAAACAAATTTTTGTTTTGATTTTGTGGGAGTAATTCATGTGAGGCAAAAATCACGTACTCACAACTGCCCCTCTTTGCTCGTAAACACGAAGAGTTTTCGTGTAAAGACAAAGTGAGGGAATACGAGCGATTTTTGCCCTTTGAATACTCCGTGTGAAGTATTTTTTGAAAGATTTTGACCGAACCTCTGCCTCAAAGGTTTCCTACATATCCTTGGCTAAAAAGGAATCAGGTCAATGTAGTTCGGGAAATTTTGGTAGCTGGGACTACCATGAAGCTGTGGTTTACTGCTGCTGCTACTGCTGCTACTTGCTGACCCCTTATTACACCATTCTAAAAGAAAAATAAAGAAGCTAGGCTAAGCTATAGCCTATGAATTACAAAGACTTATTCTCAAACTTGTTCCGCGACCGTTGTTGCCTCGTCGCCTTGTATTTCCTTACAACAATCCTTTTGTTGTTGCGTTGCGCCGACTTCTTGTCTTGAACTGTATTTCTCTCACTCTCCAGGCAAGTACTTTATTGTTGTTCCTTTGAACGTCTTCTCTTGATCATTATCGTCTTCCTTTATTCTCCAGGCGGGCTCCTGACTTCAATACTTGAAATGTATTCCTCTGTTCTTCAGGCGGGCTCCTAACTTCAAAACTTTAATAGATACGCCTCCGTTCTCCAAGCGGGCTCCTGACTTCAACAAAATAGACAAAACTAAGAAAATTTTCTGCCCCAGTTTGGTGACTGGGCATCATATCAATAAGAATTTGAAAGATAAAATTTGAATTGTACTCCCTCTGTTCTTCAGGCGGTGTCCTGACTTCAACAACTTGAAAGGTACTGCTCTGTTTTCCAGGCGGGCTCCTGACTTAACCTTGAATCGTATTCCTCTGT
>MU667353.1:11167-31006 GCA_026770625.1 Nicotiana glauca | reverse complement strand
TGAGTTAAACACTGTCTCGAAATGATTAGTAAATTTCTAAAGTCTTAAACACTTAAGCTATAATTCCTAATAATTGGAACTGAAAATGATAAACTTGACTGTGCCTATGTGGCTTACGTGCATATATCTGGACTAAGTGTGGATCGGGCTGGGCACCGCAGCAGTGTTGCATGTGCATTTCTGGACTGATGATGGATCGGGCTGCACGCCGCAGCGGTGTGATATTGATTTTGCGCTTGGTATGTAGGATCCCCTCCGGAGTCTGAACCCCCACAGTGAGCGCGGGTACCCAAATGGATCGGGCTGTGCGTCGCAACGGTCATGTGCATTGCATTGTATTCACGCATTGATTCCTGTTTGTACTACGTGGCATGACATTTAGCACTCTCATATCATTGTCACCCATGCTAGTTCTTACACTGTGTACCAGATACCTTGGTATTATTTGTTGACAGAGTGTTGTGCCCGAGGGGCTGACTTGTGTGGAGACTTGCACTAGCTGATATCGCATTCATATGCCTACTGTTGAAAAAGAATATTTTTAAAAGAGATTTTAAACTGAGCTAGATGTTTTCTAAAGGAATTTTTACGGAATTTCAAGGAATTAAAAGGTTGTACTGTACTATATAGCATGATAGAGTGTTCTTACGGGATTTCTTACTGCTCAGTTACTATTTACACTTATTACCACTGAGTTGGAAGTACTCACTTTACTCCCTGCACTATGTGTGCAGATCCAGGTACCTCGGGAGTTTAGCTGAGCTTTTGCTGATTTAAGAGTTTATCCGGAGTTGTCGAGGTAGCTGCCTGACGTTCGCAGGACCCGACTCCTCCCCTATCCATTTTATTATCTTTCCGCAGTTTTGAGACATTGTATTATTTGGAGTCTTGTCACACTGTATTGTTAGAGGCTCTAGACTCATGACCCCCAGGTATTTGGGAGTATATTTTGTGTTATCGTGATATTCAGCTTAATCTTTTAGCTTCATTGTTGTTAATGATATTTAAATAATTGGTTTTGAGCTTCATGCTCGAGTTGGGAGTGTAATTGGTCGGGCTTGCCTATTAATTGTGTTGGGCGCCATTACGATCGGGATTGGGGTCGTGACAGGTAGCCATCACATTTTCGCAAGTCTTTCGCATCCTTCTCCATTTCGGTCCTATAATAGCCGACCTCGATTAATTTCTGAACCAAAGATTCTACCCCCGAATGATTTTCCAAGTGCCTTTGTGAACTTCTCTCAAGGCGTACTCAGTGTATCCCGGCCCCAAGCATCTGGATAACGGGCAGTCAGAAATTCTTCTGAACAATGACCCTTCGACCAAGCTAAATCTGGCAGCCTTGGTACGTAGGGATCTCAATTATTTGGGGTCTGAGGGTAATTTCCTAGTTTTTATGTGGTCTATGTACTTGCTCCTCCAATCTCAGGTTAAACTCGTTAAGTTTACTTCGGCATGGCCTTCTACAACCACCGACTTCATGAGTTGTACGGTTGTTCCCAAATTGAATTCATCGTTATCAATCGATGACCCCAAGTTAGCCAGAGCATTGGCCTTGCAATTTTGATCTCGGGACACGTGCTGCAAGGTCCATTCCTTTAATTGATGCAGCAGTACCTGAAACTTGTCTAATACCTTCGCATTCGTTCTTATTTTACTTCGAACGTCCCATTGACTTGATTTACCATAAAGAGTTAATCACGCTTAAATTCAACCACCTTGGCCCCAGGGCTTTTAGCCATTTCTACACTTGTAATCATGGCCTCATACGCGGCCTCACTGTTAGTCAATTTCACAGTTCTTATAGACTGCCTAACTACATTTCCCATAAGGGGCTTTAGTATGATACCGAGCCCAGACCCTTTTGCATTCGAGGCACCGTCTGTAAAAAGTGTCTAAATTCCCTAGGTATTCCCCGAGGCTAACAATAATTATCTATCGACTTCGGGAACTAAAGCCGGTGTAAAGTCGGCCACAAAATCAGCCAAAATTTGATATTTTATGGCAATTCGGGATCGATACTTGATATCGTACCCGCCAATTTTGACAGCTTATTTGGCCAACCGATTCGATAGCTCGGGCTTGTGCTTGATTCTCCTCAGTGGATAAGAGGTTACAACATATATGTGGTGATATTGAAAGTACGGTTTCAACTTTCTTGAGGTGCTTAGCAAAGCAAGCGCAAAATTTTCCAAGTGAGGATACCTTGTTTCGGTCTCGCCTAGAGTCCTACTGACATAGTAAATGGGGAATTGCATACCTTCCTCTTCCTAGACAAAAACTCCACCTACCGCCACCTCTAAAACCGCTAGGTAAAGGTACAATTGTTCATTTGTCTTCGGAGTTTGGAGCAGGGGGGACTCGAGAGGTACCGCTTGAGTTCTTCCAAAGCTAGTTGAAATTCCGAGGTCCAGGAAAAGTTCTTCTTCTTCTTTCATAGTGAGAAGAATCGATGGCTTTTATCCGAGGACCTCGATTCGAACCGGTCTAAGGCGGCTATACACCCGGTCAGCCTCTGAACGTTCTTGATGTTGTCCACCATAGTAATTCTTCTATGGCTTTGATTTTATCGGGATTGATCTCGATCCATCGATTGGACACCATGAACCCGAGGAATTTTCCAGATCCCCCGAATGCGCACTTTTCCAAGTTCAGCTTCATATTGTATTTCAATATTTCAAAGGCTTCCTACAAATGTTTCAAATGGTCCTCTACTCGCAGGGACTTGAATAACATGTCGTCAAAATAAACTTTCATTGATTTTCCTATCTGTTCTTCGAACATTCGGTTTACTAGGCGTTGATAGGTGGCACCGACGTTATTTAATCTGAATGGCATTATGTTATAACAATAGATGCCAAACTTAGTGATAAAGGAAGTTTTTTCTTGATCACGTGGTCCATCCAAATTTGATTAGGCATCGAGAAAATTGAGTATCTCATGCCCGACCATCGCATCGATCACCCGATCGATGTTAGGCAAAAGAAAGGAATCCTTAGGGCATGCCATGTTCAAATCTTTATAATCTACACATATTTAGCTTATTTCCCTTTACTACCACTACATTGGCTAACTATTCAAGGTACTTAACTTTTCGGATGGATCCTATTTTAAGGAGTTTAGATACCTCGTCCTTGATGAAAGCGTGCTTGACTGCGGACTGCGGTCTCCTTTTATGCTTAATAGAATGAAACTTCAGGTCCAAACTCAACTTATGAGTGGTTACCTCCGGCGGGATCCTAGTCATGTCAATATGGGACCAAGCGAAATAATATATGTTAGCTATAAGAAATTCAATGAATTTTTTCCCGAGCTTGGGAGTTAACCCTGTGCCTAGGTATACCTTTTGTCGAGCAGGTGTTCGATCAATATGACTTGCTCCAGCTGCCCCACCATCGATTTGGTGGCATCAAAATCATAGAGAGCAATGAATGACATAAGAACCCCGTTATCATCCTCCTCTCCCACTCCACGGTCTTCTAGTTTGGTCGGGTTCGGTATCGATAATTGTTATTTAATTTCTTCCTACCTAGTCAGCTCCGTGTTCT
This sequence comes from Nicotiana glauca, assembly GCA_026770625.1. Lineage (NCBI taxonomy): Eukaryota > Viridiplantae > Streptophyta > Magnoliopsida > Solanales > Solanaceae > Nicotiana > Nicotiana glauca. The sequence goes on along the minus strand of MU667353.1, from coordinate 27,458 downwards.
TTGATGTCGGGATCACGGGCACTGGGATCACCTCGTCGACTACAAATATTTCTTTTGTGGTTGGCTACTCTCTATAAACCATCTTAATCCCTCCCGACATAGGGAACTTTAACGCCCGGTACAGTGCTGAGGGCACTGCACTCATGTTGTAAACCCATGACCTTCCGAATAAAGCATTATACCGCATGTCCTCTTCGATCATGTAGAGTTTCGTATCTTTAGTTGTCCCGGTGGTATTCGCTAGCTAGGTTATTTCTCCCTTAGTAGTTTCGTATGCCATATTAAATATGTTCAATACCGGACCGCCGATACTATTTTATCTTGTAACCCCAACTGCTCGACGACGCTCGATCTAATGATATTGGTCGAGCTTCCTGGATCAATCAACACAAGTTTAACCCGAGATTTATTGATAAGTACGGATATCACCAGTGAATCGTTTATGAGGTTTTACGATGCCTTCGGTATCCTCGTCACTGAATGAAATGGTTCCCTCCAGTATGTAATCTCAGGTGCACATTTTTCTCATGATGGATTCTTAGTGCACTTTATTGTCGGTCCCTGGGGACATCGACACCTCCAATGATCATGTTGATGACGTGCTAAGGTTCTTTTTGTTCGGTCCGTTTGTTGGAGTCCTTGTTTCTATAGTAGTTTTTGGCTTGATCACTCAAAAATTCTCGAAGATGTACATTATTGAACTGCTGGGCGACCTCCTCTCTCAATTGTCGGTAGTCTTTGGTCCTGTGGCTATGAGCAACATGATATTTACACATTAGGTTAGGATCCCTCTAGGTAGGGTCGAATTATAATAGTCAAGCCACTTGGTTTCCTTGATGCACCCAATAGCTGATACGATGCTGGCTGCATCAATGTTGAAGTTATACTATGATAATCTTGGTGCTTCCCTCCCTTCGAGCGAATTGTCAAAACCACTTTCGCTCATCAGAACTCGGCTATTGGTCCCTCGATCGCTTTTCTTTTAGTTCTTTGTAGAGTTGTGCCCGAACCTGTTTCCCCTTCGATCTGTGTTGTATGGTTGGTACCGATCTCGTACTGGCCTTGATTCATGATCGATGACTCTCTTAGGCTTGTCGTCGATTATGATAGGATAAACGGACCCAGAAGGGGCTCAGAGTTGGTCGTCCTTGACTTTGACTTTTAACGGGTACCTGTTGTGGACGTCGGCTTAAGTTTTGCTTTAGCTACTGCAATGCGAAGGAGCTTAGGGAGTTAATCCCTTGGGTGAATGCCTGAACGGCCCAATCGTCTACAACCGGAGGTAAATCCATCCGTTCCATTTGAAATCTTGACATGAACTCCCTAAGCATCTCATTTTCCCTTTGCTTAACCTTAAAAAGATCTGATTTTCTGGTCTCGAACTTGATGGCCCTGACATGAGCCTTTGCAAATGCATCTGCGAGAGTAGCGAACGAATCAATGGAATTTGGGGGTAGGTTGTGGTACCATGTCATTGCTCCTTTTGATAGAGTTTCCCCGAACTTATTTAATAACGCTGACTAAATCTCGTTGTCTTCCAAGTTGTTACCTTTGATGGCGCATGTGTAGGAAGGTCATATGCTCATTCGGATCTCTGGATCCATTATATTTTTTATTATCAGGCATACAAAACCTCTTCGAGATTGGCCTTGGTATCACGCTTGGAGGAAATAACTTTTGGACAAATTGTTTGGAGTCTGGGCCTTTCAATATCGGGGGAGCTCCTGGGATTTGATCGACTTGGAAATTACATGTCTCTACCTTTTTGTCGTTAGCCTCAATTTTCTTTCACTTGACTCCACCCATTTCGTTAATGCTTCAAGAATATTCATCACTTCGGGACTGACACCAGGCTCAGCTCCACCCGACCTTTTGGCGATCTACTTATTTCTTCGGGTGATTTCTCGAGATGGTTCGAGCTCAACTCTATTGGTGGCACATATTTGATTTTACAGCTGCGCTATCGCCGGATGTTGAGCCTGCAACATTTCAAAAATCACTCATAGGCTGACTCTGTCCCCTTCGCTGTCGGATGCTCCTTGAGCCGTTGGTTGGGCTTCTCCATAAACGCTGTTCTCGGGGTCGGTAGGCAGGTTGGCATTGATGGCCACATGCGAGTTAGCATCTTCTGGATCTGCAACTAGGACTCCTTTGGGATCAGTATGGGGCACCTCATTGCTAAGCACCAGATTGTTGTTTTCGCCATGGTGGTCAGACTGAGCCTTAACGTTCAAATGAGCAGACTGAGGATTTGAATTTTTAAATTGACTTAAAATTGGGACCTTAAAAGAAAAAGTGTAAAATAGAGTGTGTTATGGAGATTTGTATCAAACCACCACTATTATCCTTAATCCCATGGTGGGCGCCAAACTGTTTACCCTTAAAATGGATAATAATTAAATTTGTATGTGGTTCTAAGGATATGCAGATTGATTCAACACAAGTAATCAAGAATGTTAGATAAACAAATTAAAGATGAGATAAATAACCAAACCAGTTGTGACTTTGAGTCCGGGCTCGGATTTTAGCTTAACACTAATTTTCCCTCGACCGAACCCTTGATTCGAAGCTAAATACGTATGAAGAACTATGATTAAAATAAGAACCTTTCAATAGCTAGAAAATACATAAATAATTTTATATTGCCTTGATATGCGTGTTACAATGTGTGTATTGAATAGGAAACATCCCCTTTATATAGTAGAGTGATGGTAGGCTAATTATGTGTTTTAGTCGCTTATTGCACTCCAATTTACTACACTATAATTGAGTTTGAGGTTTAATCGCTAGTGTTCTTTACTAATTATGTGATTCCGAGCTATGTAGACATTATGGAATGAATTCAAGTGCTTTGGAGCTTTGAAGTATGAGTAAAAGCCCAAGGTATTAAGCTGGGATCACGCTCGGGGTTCAATGACCGAGCCTGGATATCAAAAATGCAATAAAAATCCATACTCAGATAAAGTCCCCCAGCCGCTGCGCATGGCATGCCGAGGCTGCCCAATTTTCCTAAAGCCTATCAGAACAAGCTCTCTGAAGTTTCCCACACCCGCCCCGCATACATGTCGCCCCATACGGTGCGCCTATGCAATTTTTACAAAGTTATTTTCCCAATTCGCGCAGGAAAAGATGTTTTCGTCTAGGTCTGACCCTACTTACTATTATAAATACATGTAAAATGATATTTTATGGACTTTTGACATATCTAAGATGTAAGGAGGCTAAGGAGGAGGTGGAAAAGCAAAAGCACAAGGAATTCATCATTCAATCCTCACTCAAGACAAGAGTTTGGATCGTTTTATGTTTTGTCTTATATTTGTGATGAATTACTCCATATACATGGAGTAGTTCTCTTTAGTGTTTGATGGATTTGGTGTCTTGATACTTGTTTGTGGATAATTAACTTTAGTTTTTATGTATTGAATCATTTTGGATGTTTTAATCGCTGCATCTATATTCACTTGTTAATGTAATCAAGAGAGGCATACTTGTGATATTGTTGCATTATATTTTATTGGTTGAAGTCATTAATTCTTCTTAGTCATTAGAAGAGGCTAGTTGAATTGTTGATTAAACTTAGTTAGGAGGATAATCAAGAGAGGTTCTGCTAAAGACCAATACACTACGAATTCTTGCATATTTTCACGTACTTAAAATTGGTTCATCTTGTGAGGTTGAAACTTAATCGAGCAAGGAGTTTCTACTAAATAATTAAACTAATAAGCAAGTGAATTCACGAGGCTCACTTGAACATGAGAAGTAAATTATCTAGAGTTAAATCCCAAATATTTATCTTGCATCTATCCTATCAACCTTATCTTCTCCCAATTGATAACTTCCTTTGCTTATTACTTGTGTTGATCTTCATTAGCCAATAGTTTAGACTCTTAGTTAATTGTTGTTTTAACTCACATAAACCTCAATTGTTGATCATCTTGGATAGCAATATAGCTACAAACTACGATATTACTTTTTACTCCAATCCATGTGGATACGGTATTTTAATTTACTATATTTGACTAGCGAGCATATTTTAGTGTGTGTTTCAAGCTCGTCAAATTTTAGCATCGTTTTCGCGGATTGGCAATCAATAGTGTTTGAAGTAGTTTGTAGTGCAAATTCAGGAATTAGGTTTTAGTTTTTCTTTTCTTTTCTATTGTATTTCTTTATTAGTTAACTTCTTTTCAAGATTTTTTTTGTAGTTCCTAACAAGTTGGAGAAAATACTGTACATATTGAACTCTAAATGTTGTGAAGATGGAGTACAACCAGCCTAAGAAAACGGTTGAAGAGTTAGCAGCTGAATATTATCAGTGGTCTGCTATGGGTTTTAAATGCAGTAGAAATCATCTGGGTTGACTATCAAGCAGGTAGGTATTCTTCCTATGGTTCGTATTTTGAACAGTCCCACTCTGTTTCTAGTTCATATAGGCATTAAAATTCATACGGTCACAATCTTGACTCTGTTTGGGATGAATATCCTTATTATAACTGAAATGAAAGTGAAGTGAGACAACCACCTCACGGGGAGAATGGTAGTTTGGTAGAGCTTGTGTATAAGTTCATAAATAACGTGGAGAGAGATTTACACAAGATTATGAAGCCATTAACGAACAAAAAATGCAAGTAAGTCAAATAGTAAATACACTTTCAGAAAACTCATTGCATTATGATGGGAAATATATGGAGGAGATATCCTGCGAGAATAAGGCTACTCAAGAGGACGAGTATCTACAGAGGGAGATTTTCATCGTACAAGAGGACTCTGATTCAATGAATATGATTGAGAATAAAGTTGTGGTTGAGTGTGAAGTAATGGAAGAAGAGTTCAAACCCCCATCCACCTTTCTATATCTATAACATGTAGTAGAAGGGAATAAGAAACATATAGTCTTGGACATACCATAGGAATATTCACTTGACCTTTCTTCTTTGGTTTCTTATTCTAACCTTGATAATTTGAATTTATTTTTGGGAATTTACAGGAAGATACATGGATTGATCTTGTGAAAGAATGCAAGAACAAGTCGAGGGTGATCATGAACGAGCACTTTACAGCTCAAGATGAGGACAAGAAAGAAATAAAGGAGCGTGTCTTGCAAGTATTTTCAAAATACTTGAGTTTAATGAACTCCATAACCAATCCCAAGAAGCGAAAATTAGTAAGGAGTTCCGAATTAGGGGTGGAGTTCATAAGTTCTCGGAAAAGAAGAAAATTCAGGGAAATTTTCTTTACCTCTTAGTTTTTAATTGTGTGTCATGGGGACATGCCACAACCTAAAGTATGGGGTGGGGGATCTTTTTGTTAGTTATAGTTAGTTAGAGATAGAAAATATTTTTTGAAAAAATCATTAAAATTTTAAAATTTTTGATTTTTTGCAAGGATGGATATAATCGAAAAGTTTCTTGATGGATTAAAGTCGAAATAAAAAAGACAAAAAGATTTTCTTTTGTTAAGTAGTGTAATAATTTGCCCTTGGTTTTTCTTTGTGTCGCAGTTCTTTTCCAAGGGTTTTGTTTGAATAGGGTGTAGTTAGTTTTTATTTTTGTTAGGAGTAGGAAATACTGTGTTATGTTTTGAATAGAAGGCAATATCTCTTGACTTTGTTATACTTTGAGAATAGTGAGTGTTTTAGTTGTGACACTTAGGCTCAGGTTTTGACTCTTGTGTAAGTACCTTAAATTGTATGATCTTAACTTTGCTTAACTGCTTTTACTAGAGTGTCTTGGTAATCCAATCTTGATTGAGTTATGTGCCATGTGCGCGTGAGGTTTTGTGTTATTCTGTGCATTGCATTTTATGTCTAGAACTTGCCCCGTGTGTTTGTAAAATAAAATAGTAGTCTTGTTCAGTCTTGAAAATGATGTAGGCATTTTGTTGTTGAGCTAGTTATATGCTACTACTCACCTAATTGTTATGTATCTTAGTTAACCCATTTGATCTTGTAATTTTGTTTCTTTGGCAACCAGATTACAAGCTTACCCATTTGTTTGAATTGACCATCTAGTTGAACCTTTCACTCCCGTGAGCACTTGAAATTGTTATGAACTTTGTAAAAGTTAAAGTGTGGGGTGGTTGGTTTGGTTTTGAGTAGAATTAATGAAATAAGGGAAAAGGTACACTATTTTGAAAAAGTAACAGCCACTTGAATTGAAAAAAAAATAGTTGTATTGTTGTAAAAAATATTCCTTGATAGTGGCGACTCTTTATGAATTTGTGCTTAAAGAAATAGGAAGTTAATGTGTGTTAATGTGAAGGTGGAGTTATGATTTGACATAAGTGTGGGGTTTTGAATGGTTAAATGTATGTATTAAAGTGCTTAGGGAGATGTACTCACTCTTATATCCAAATGTATCATACCCGTCCCGCAACTTACATTACAACCAGTTAAAGTCCTACTTGATCCTTGACAGAATGAGCTAAATTAGTAGAGTAGTATATTACGGGCAAGCCTGTGGTTCATCTTTTGTGGCATATGAATGTTGTTCCTGAGAGTGAGTGAATTCTTTCTATCTTGAGTTCCTAATTGTTTTTAAATTTTATTGTGTGCAGAATTGTTCTCTATTATTGTGTGACTTGATTCATGAAGGAAAGGAAATGTCGTTGACCTCTATGTTAGAGTAAGTGAGCAGGTTAGGAATAATGCGCGGTTCTTTTGAGTCAAATCTTGAGGTAAAGATGTTACACTATTATGCTTAATCTATTTTAAATATTATTGGTGTAATTGTTACATTTCGTATTTTCGTACGTTAAAGTTTAGTCGTAAGTTAATCGACATAGGCTCGGGAACGAGATTATTTTGAGGTTATAGGCATTTATGCTATTTATAATAGGCGATAAATAAGCGTCGTGAAGGTTAATAGTAAACGAATCAAAGAAAATAAGTTTCGTTGAAGGTTGTCAATTTGGGAGAATACGATCCGAGCCATAATACTCGGTATTTATGTACTAGTGTCATACAATGTACCCCATGACCACGATAGTAGGGTACATAAAGTATGTTAAAAGTAAATAGTATTTTAAATAATTTTAGATAATTTTTAATTATGTGGGTAATTGGTTAATTATTGGTTAATGAAAGATTAAATAGTTAATTAAGAAATTAGTGGGTAATTAATTAAAGACTTTGGATAAGACTAAGGAATACCCCAACATGGCAACACACCATCCCCATTTAGTGGCTTTTAAATTATGTTGAAAGATGGCACATTTAAGAGGATTATGTGACACCAAGTCTTACAAAGTGGGGCCCACACCACCAAGACTTAAAATCTCTTTAATCCACATAAATGGGGATGTTTACATCTACTAAGCTTGCTAACGGCTGAAGCTCCAAAATCCAACAATTTTAAGAGATTCCATACCTTATTAAGGTAATGCTAAGCTTACGGATGGATTTCAAGCAATTTGTTTGAAACTTCATGATACGATAAAGCGTGAGATTTGCGATTCTAAGGGAGTACGGTACAATCTTTCTCAGGAATATCATACGGATTTTTCCTTACTTCGATCCGCCTTAACGTGATTTGCCGCAATTGACATGTGTTAGAGGGATTGTTAAGAGAATCGGCTCAGGTATGTTAAGGCTATCTCTTCTTTCTTTTTGGCATGATCCATATGATACAAACGACATGAGTAAATGCACAACTTTCATAAATAACGCTATTCATAGAATTACTAAGGTTGCCTATGTTCTTGATTTCCCATGTGAATTATCATTATATCTTCTGTTCATGGTGTTGATACCCAATTTTTTCCTCATATATTTCAAATTTTGCATAAATACTTTCAAAGTTTTGTACATGCATTTACAAACATATACAAGTGTTCTACAATTTTTTTACAATTTTTAAAGTCCCTAAATCCATTTATTTTTGCATTTTTAATTACATAAATGTTCAAAACTATCCCTCATATTATTTTATAATGATTTAATCTTCTAAATTCATCATTTATATTCATATGAGTGTTCAAACATTTTAATTGCATCTTTTATAATCACATTTGCATGTTTAAGATTATAATTGCATATTTTTCAAAAATAATCCCTACATATGCATAACTATATTATCTATACAGAAGATGAATTTTTATTTTGTATAATATTGAATAATTATTTTAGATCACTTTCATGCTTGAAAATCAGTTTTATCATTTAATTAGCTATTTTTAAAATTATTTTATTTAGTAAAATGGGTATTTAACTAATAGCCCCTAATTCACACCCAAAATCAACCCCCTCCCCCATCCAATTTATTTAACCCAAGCCCAAGTTAAATCAGACCCAACCCAATTAAACCTAACCCGACCCCGACCCCCTTCTAATCCTAGCCGTTGATCTCTGAGATCAACGACCCTTATTATTTCTTACCATATTAATCCCAAACGACCCCTTAACCCACTTCACTCTCTCATTTCTGCGCCTTCATTCCCCAACCTCTCCAACTCTCTCTCAACTCGCCCCTAACCATAATCGCTATAACCGGCAGAGACTTCTTTTCCATGGTATTTCTGTACATTCTCCGACCACCACGGTTTACTATAGCCTCTGGCTGTTGGATTTCATGAGTCCTTGAGAGGATCTCATGGAAATCCATCCTATTCTGGTTTGAAAGTTGTTTACCGGCCTGTCTCAGGCAACTTTCGTTTGTGAGCATGGATTTCCTCTTGTTTCTAGTACGAATCCATGGATTTTCGACCGATTCTCTTCATTTCTACTATTTTCTGAAAACCCTAGTTTTACTACTGTTCGAATCTTCTCATATCTTTATAGATCTAAGGTGATTCGAGTATTATTGGGTATTTTCCTTTAAAATTTCTTGGTTTTAATTAATTATTTCAACTTCGTTTACTCTTTCTGAAATTAGTAGTTCCTGCCAGACTTTTTTCAAAGATTTTTCTAAACCTTTCAGTGTTAAACTAATGGTTTCTTTACATGCTTGATTAATTTTCGTCTATATGTTTAAACCTTAGATGTTCCTATTTGTAACACTTATTTCTTCATTATTTTTTTCGTTATTGTGTTTTTTTGTGTGAACCTGTTGTATTGACTGACTCTATTCTTAAGTCTTCAACAATTTTCCTATTAAAACTAGTATTCTTTGGGATTTCTTTATACTCAATTGATTTCTATTAAGGATTTGAACCAATTCTTCCCGTTAAGATCAATGCTTCTCTGTGACTTACCTACTTTCCTTATTTGTGACTTTAATTAGTACTGCTTGCCTTAAATTAGACTATTAGTCTGATTTAAGGATCTAATTGACTCCTATATCTTATATGATTGATTTGTTTGCCTTATTCAAATCCCAATCCGAATAATTAAGGGATTCCCCCAATTTAAGGGGGTCCTTTCCGAATTCTTCTGTGGAAATTGATCGAGTTAAGTCCCCAATTAACTGATTGATTTATTATGATTACCCTGTTTTATGAACTCTGATTTATTCTTTACCACGGGGGAATTTTAGAATATCTTTCGTGGAATGATTGGGTACTTGAGGTGTGATGTATATTCATACGGTGGACTTTGGGATCAGGTATGGTGATTCGTGTGCTATATAGAGTTGGAGACTGGGAGCTCTCATGTTCAGGCTATGCAGTGGTGGTGGATCATGTGTATCGGCACCGTTTAGCGGTTATTGGGATTTGGAGGCCCGAGTGGATCTTTCTTTGCTTGGTATGTTAGATTTTGGATATGATGTTGGGGTGTAGACTAGCTGTCTCAGTGTTGGATTATTCTAGACTATTACGCTATGGGTCATGCCGGAAAATGCCACGGGTTGAGTGGCGAGGTGCGTCAGATTATGTTCTATCAGAGTGGTTTATATTCCAAAGACCCAACGGACGGCTGGGAAGGATTGATTTTCTAAATTGGGCCTTCGCGATGGATGTCACTGCAAGGTTTCTACCATTGATTTAGTTCCGGTGTTGAGGGACTTTTCGGATGCGTTTCTTGTGGCCGGGTATGTCGTCGGGCGAGGTTGTGGATTTTGGTATTAATTTGGTGCCAGGCACCGTATCGTACGGCTCCTGCAGGAGTTATAGTAGTGGAAGGAGCAACTTCAGGCTTCTTGGTAATGAGTTCGTTGGTAGGCCGATGTGGATACTTGTTTAGCTTGAGTCGACTTTGTTGGCCCCCAAATTTTATTATTAAGGGACAGGTTTATTCGATCGTTAGTGAGCTTGTTAATGATCTGGGGAGATCTATGAGTTTATTTTCGGTGTTTTGAGACATTAGGATTTGTTGGTTATGGGCACATGCGGTGCGGTCTATTAGGGATTCATAGTGGAAGTCGAGCGGGAAGAGTAATTGGGTGTTGCTCGGTAAATGGAGTATTGGTTATGAACTATCAGGTTGCGTGTTGTGTGTTATTTGTTTCACCATGGGTGTAATGAATTACTTTGGTTCCAGACATCAAATTGTGCGTGGCTGTCGATTTTGAGCATAGTGACTTGAGGTGTTTCATGTGTAACAGTATTTGGATAGGATCGCGCATTGTAGCGAGGCCACATGGAGATATGACGTTTCGGGGTAGATTCAGGTGTACTATTTCTATGATGTGAGATGGGGTCTTAGCCTTGTGTTGTGATGGTACTGATGAGCTTGAGGTACAGCTCTTTCGTTTGAGTTATTTTTCATGATTTGAGTATGTTCGGATCGTTTCTTATTGGTGCGCATATTATGTAAGTTGTGGCTTAGGCCTGTATTGAGGTGTCATATCACCAGAGTGGTGTGTTGGATTCGAGGTGATCGTTGGGGTCACTAATGAATACGAACGGATTTGATTTCAGCTTGCTGGAAGGATAATATTGAGGTTCAGCTCAGAATCTGCTGCGGTATTAGTCAAAAGGGAAGTGGCTTTATGAATGGTTGATCTGAGAAATGGATTACGGTTTATAGCGTGTTTCATTTATCGTTGGTAGTATATGAAAGTGTTGGAATAAGACCTTAGTTGATAAAAGGTTTTCTACCGGTATTCGGGTGTTGTAGGTAGCTGCTGTGAATAGATGTTATCGTTTTGAGTGTTTAGGTTATATGGTATATCATATGATTGCACTTGAGGTTGCAGGTATGGGGTATTACAGCTGGTTCGGGCTTACTCTGAGTGTAGATGTGAGGTTCTGATCTTGTGTGTGATTTTGGAAAGTGTAATGTGGTTCTAGGGTTTATAGACTAGATGGATTGTGAAATTTCAGCTATGTTGTGTTATCATACCTATGAGAGATAGGATAACGTGGGATCACCCCCGGGCGTATGCTTGGTAAGGTCATTTGGCTATTGGTTGTCTTCTAGGACAACTCTAGGTACGCTCGAGGACGAGCTTTTATTTAAGTTAGGGAGGATGTGATGACTCGACCCGTCGTCTCAGGAGTTACCGCCCTGTTTTTCCCATTTTATGCTTCTTCATGTTTCACTATCAGAATTTGGTGTGTTAGAGTTGATTTGGATTGGTTTTGGTAGAAAATGAGACACTTAGTCTCCTTGAGGAAGGTTGGTTTGGAAAAGTCAACCGGAGGTTGGCTTATGAGTTATAATGCTCGGATGCGATTTTCGGTGATTCGGTTAGCTTCGGGGGTTGGTTTGTGACTTAGGAGTGTGATCGGAAGTGATTTTGGAGGTCCGGTGTAGAGTCAGGCTTGAATTGGCGAAGTTAGCATTTTGGCAATTTCCAGTTGATAGGTGAGATTTTGATTCGAGGGTCGGAATGAAATTTCGAGAGTTGCAATAGCTTCGTTAGGTGATTTGGGATGTGTGTGCAAAATTTCAGATGATTCGGAGGTGGTTTGGTTTGGTTTTTGATCGAATGCGAGTTTCAGAAGAATTTGAAGAACTTAGGCTTGAATTAGATGTAATTGATGATTTTGGTGTTAGTTGAGGTGTTTTGATGATTGGAGCAAGTTTGAATAATGTTTTAAGATGTGTTGGTACTTTTGGTTGAGGTCCCGGGGGCCTCGAGGTGATTTCGGATGGCTAACGGGATGAAATTTGGAGTTTAAGGATTGTTGAAGGGTAAGGTATCTAGCATTTTCACTTATGCGGAAATGGACTGCAGAAGCGGTTCCGTAGAAGCGAAGGTCTAGTCGCAGAAGCGAAAGGTGGAGCCTGGGGAGTTTCTGCAGAAATGGACATGTGGACCGTATAAGCGGTCTCGCTTATGCGAGTAATGGACCGCATAAGCGGTTGTGGGCAAAATGAGAGAAACCGCAGAAGCGGAAGAAAATCCGCAGAAGCGACATTTTTATCGCGGAAGCGAAAATAGGCCTGGGCAGAAGGGTTTTATAATAACATTTCATCCGTGGGCTAAGGGTATTTTCCTCCATTGTTGAACATCTTGGGAGCTTTTTTGGGAGCAATTCAAGAGGGTTTCGATTGGGATTGACTGAAGGTAATTTTTATGAGTTAAAAACATGTTTATCATGTGAAATTAACCTAGAAATTCATGGAAATTAAGCCTAAGATTGATGAACTAGGGTTTGAGTTTTTTATATTTCAAATTGGGATTTGATGAGTCATTTGAGCTCGAATTTGAGAGTTCTTGGAATGTATGAACTCGTGAGGAGATGAGGAATCCATTAAGGTTAAATTTTCTAATTTTTGAGAAGTGGGCCCGGGGCTCGAGTTTCGCAAATTTTGAGATTCTTGATATTTTTCGATTGTTTCGATTGGGTATTGTTCCCTTAGCATATTGTGATGTATCCGCTCTGATTTTTGGATAGATTCGACGCGCGTGGAGGCCGATTTGATGGGCAAAGGCGTTACGAGCTAGAGATTTCACCAATTCGAGGTGAGTAATGATTGTAAATGATTCTAAGGGTTTGAAACCCGGGACTTGCACATCATAGTGCTATATTGAGGTGACTTGCACGCCGGATAGCGAGCGTGGGGTAGAGCACCGTTGGGGATTTTGACTCGGTCCATCCGGATTGATGAATTTACAGCGTATTTGACTGAAATTACTTGTTATCATCATAATTTAGGCTGATTTCTATACTTGCGCTTCGTGCTAATTATTTGAACCCTTCGGGGATTGTTGTTGAAAATTTCCTCACTGATTTAATTATATATTTAAACTCAGTCATATATTTTCCACTGTTTTAAAACTCAGCCAATTTGTTATGCCTTAAATACTCGAAATGATATTTCCATAAAATGTTTTGGGCTGAGCATCATACTTTATTATTGCCCGAGCGGCTTACGTGATTTTTGTTGACTGAGTAAGGCCGAGGGCATGTATTGTGAGGATACTTATGGATCGGTCTGCACGCTGCAACGGTACTATATTGATATTGAGGCCGAGAGCCTGATTGATGCCATGAGGTGGCTTGATATTGTGCTTGGGCTGTAGGAACCCCTCCGGAGTCTGTACATACACCCAGTGAGCGCCGTCGACATTAAATGGATCGGGCTGCACGCCGCAGCAGTATATGGATTGGGTTGCACGTCGCAGCGGTACCGATACTGTTTGTTGTGTTTATCTTATTTCATTTGTCTGCTATTATATGCTGTCATGCTTCTTCTTGCAATATTCACCTATTGTTCTGGTATTATCTGATAACCGAGTGTGGTGCCCGAGAGGCAGACTTCTATGCTTATCTGCACTATTTGTTTCTGCATTCATTTGCATAACTATTGAAAAAGTCATTTTCGAAAGAGGTTTTTAAACTGAGCTAAGTTATTTCTAAAGGTTTTACGGCTTCACTGCTTTCTCCCAAAAGGGTTTTTCACTGCTCATGTATAGCATGATAGTTTGCTTTACGTGATTTCTTACTGCTCAGTTATTATTTACTTTTATTACTCACTGAGTTGGAGTACTCACTTTACTCCCTGCACCTCGCGTGCAGTTGCAGGTATTTATTCACCCTGTAGCGGGTATTGGCTGCGTGGAGGCAGAGTTGTAGAGGTTTTAGCGAGGTGACTGCCAAAGTTTGTAGCACCATTGTCTTTCTATGTTATTCATTACTCTTGTTCAGTGAACTTTTAGACTGTAAAGTGGAAATTTCATTCTTATAGATGCTCGTGACTTGTGACACCCCGATTAGGGCTGTGTTGGATTGTAAATCTGTTAATTAATATCAGTAAGTCGTATCTTGCCGTTCATTTGTGTTTAACTATTTTGAAAGAGTCGAGTTGGGTTAGTTGCTTGGCCTTGTCTTCACGAGAGGCGCTACCACGACCAGTGCGGGGTTTGGGTCGTGACATGAGTAAAGAAATGAAGAAGAGGGGGAGAGGGTATTTATAGTTTTAGAGAAGGTTAGTTTTGTAAATTGAAAAAGGGTTAAAAATTAAAAAAAAAAGTCTATTTGTGCAATAGACCGTTGGCCAATGAACCAAATGAGAATCTGACCGTTGCCAACGGTCAGTAGGGCCTACAATTTTAAAATAAAAAAAAAAGTTACCGTTGAACCGGGCAGGTTAACCCGGTAAGAGTGAACAGTAACTCTTCTAGATTCAACCGGGCCGGTTACTAGTTTTAAAAGTTTAAACCGTCCAAACCCCCCAACCCCCTACCCAGCCCAGCCCAGCCCCCTACCGATCTGGGCCGGTTCTGGGTTCTACCAGTCTGGACAGGTCCGGAACTGGGTCAACCCGGCCCGTTTAACACCTTTAAAATAAAGGATTCACAGGCCATGAAATGATGCTCTCAGGCTATGAGAATGATGCCTCCAAACCATGATGCCTTTGAATAATAATATTCAAAAGATTAAAGAAATCCTTAGGCCATAGTATGGTGTTCTCGGGCTATACAAATGGTGCCTCCGAACAATGATGCCCTTGGATAATTTGGCAATCTTTTAGCCCATGAGATGCAGTATTTGGCGATCTTTCAGCCCATGAAATGCAATAGGTGGCAATCTTTCATCCATGCAGGTGTAAATAAAGCGGCGATCTTTCAGCCATGCAAGTGTAAATGAGGTGGCGATCTTTTAGCCATACAGAATGTAAATAAAATGGCGATCTTTCAGCCATGCAAGCGTAAATAAAATGGTGATCTTTCAGCCATGCAAATATAAATAAGGTGGCGATCTTTTAGCCATGCAAGCGTAAATAAAGTGGTGATCTTTCAGCCATGCAAATGTAAATAAGATGGCGATCTTTCATCCATGCAAGCGTAAATAAAGTGGCGATCTTTCAACCATGCAAATGTAAATAAGATAGCGATCTTTCAGCCATACAAGCGTAAATAAAATGGCGATCTTTCAGCCATGTAAGCATAAATAAAGTGGCGATCTTTCAGCCATGCAGATGTAAATAAGGTGGCGATCTTTCAGCCATGCAAATGTAAATAAGGTGGCGATCTTTTAGCCATGCTGATGCAGATAGAGTCAGTGTTTAGTCTCGGAAGGCAGAATGGTAGCCTTATGCAATGCAAAAAATGCAGATGGAGACAATGTTTAGTCTCGGAAGGCAGAATGGTAGCCTTATGCAATGCAGAAAATGCAGATAGAGACAGTGTTTAGTCTCGGAAGGCAGAAAGGCAGCCTTATGCATTGTAGAAAATGAAGATGGAGACAGTGTTTAGTCTCAGAAGGCAGAATGGTAGTCTTATGTTATGCAAAAAATACAAATGGAGACAGTGTTTAGTGTCAGAATACATAATGGTAGTCTTATGCAATGCAAAAAATGTAGATGGAGACAGTGTTTAGTCTCAGAAGGCAGAATGGTAGCCTTACGCAGTGCAGAAATAAAGTAAAATGGAAAATGGTAATAGAGTTTCTTAGCTGATAACAGGTTGCAATATTGTGACTGCTGGGGATATTGCGATATAAGGAATGTTGTCGGCTTGCATGAATAGCAAATGCTAGTAAATGCAACAATTATGAGAGTTGTATTCTTGAACAACGTTTGTCTCGTGAGTGTATAGTGTGTCAGATGCTTTCGCAATCCAAGTGTCTGCATCCAAAGAAAAATCATGAGTTTTGTAGAGGGGAGGTTAGTTCGTATCCCCGCTAGCCTTGCTTGACCTGTTTGGCTTTGATCTGGTGATACGGTTTGTATAATCGGGGGTAGAGTCGCTGAACAAAGCGATTTCAATAATAAGCATGCATGAATTTGCAAAAAAATAACATGAGTATATATTTAAGAAATAGCGTTTAGATAAACCGACAACTGTGACGTGGCTCAAAACATTGCAACCTTTCTTGTTACGGAATTTAAGGGTCCTCCTCAAAATTCTGCCCAAGTTTAACGGGTTGAAGCCTCTGACGGCCATTTGCGATTATTGGCTGAAATTACTTCAGAATTTTAAGGGTCCTCCTCAAAATTCTACCCCAGTTTCCAATTGTGGGGGGG
>MU667353.1:0-10770 GCA_026770625.1 Nicotiana glauca | reverse complement strand
GGGGGGGGGGGGGGAGGGGGATTGAAAATTTTATTAAATTGTGACCGAACCCATAAGGCTGCCTACGTATCCCCTCTTAAACGGGAATTAGGTCAATGTAGTTCAAATTACATCATATAGGAAAATATAAGATTACACATAGTAGCGCTTGACTGCATTTGAATTCATTGGTTTTGGCCAAACTTCTCCGTCCATTTCTGCAAGTATAAGGGCTCCTCCTGTCAGAACCTGATGAACCATGTATGGACCCTGCCAGTTGGGAGAGAATTTCCCTTTGGCTTCATCTTGATGCAGGAAAATTTTCTTTAACACCAGCTGCCCCGGTGTGAATTGTCTCGGCTTGACTCTCTTGTTGAAGGCTCTGTATATTCTGTTCTGACCGTGGCAAACTGCATTCATTCTTTTCCCATCTATGAGAGCCAGCTGCTCGTAATGACTCTTCACCCATTCTGCATCGTCGAGCTCAGCTTCCTGTATGATTCTTAAGGAAAGAATTTTTACTTCGGCGGGAATGATGACTTCTGTACCATAAACCAGCATATAAAGGGTTGCCCCAGTCGATGTGCGGACAATGGTGCGATACCCCAATAGAGCAGATGGTAGCTTTTCGTGCCATTGCTTATGCTTTTCTATCATTTTTCTCAATATCTTCTTGATGTTCTTATTGGCGGCTTCTACAACTCCATTCATCTGAGGTCTATAGGCTGTGGAATTCTTGTGTTTGATCTTGAAAGTTTCACACATAGCTTTCGTCAAGTCACTATTGAGGTTGGAGCCATTATCAATTAATGATTGATTTAGAATCCCGAACTGACAAACAATGCGGTTGCGAACGAAATCTGCCATGACTTTCTTAGTTGCTGCTCTGTAAGATGCTGCTTCGACCTACTTGGTGAAGTAGTCAATTTCCACTAGGATGAACCTATTTCCATTAGAAGAGGCGGGGCTCAATTGGTCCAATAACATCCATCTCCCAAGTGGCGAAAGGCCATGGTGAGCTTGTTGTATTAAGCTCATTGGGAGGTACCTTTATCATGTCTGCATGTATCTGACAGCGGTGGCATTTTCGGACATACTGGATGCAGTGTGTCTCCATAGTCATCCAAAAGTAACCAACTCGGAGGATCTTCTTTGCTAAGATAAAACCGTTCATATGTGGACCACAGGTCCCTGTGTGGATTTCCTCCAGTAGCTTAGGTTCTTCCTTTGTGTTGACACACCTTAGTAGTCCCAGATCAGGAGTCCTCCTATATAGGATTCCTCCGCTGTGAAAGAAATTGTTGGACAACCTCCGAAGTGTGCATTTTTGAGTAGGATTTGAGAGTTCTGGGTATTCTCCTCTTGTCAAATATTCTCTGATATCGTGAAACCAAGGCTTTCCATCTGCTTTTTCTTCAACATGGGTGCAATAAGCTGGCTGATCGTGGATCTTCACTGGAATGGGATCATTGACGTTTTTTCGGATGTTATATCATGGATGACAGGGTAGCCAATGCATCAGTGAACTAATTCTGAATTCTGGGAACATGCTGGAATTCTATCTTTGTGAACCTCTTCCTCAATTCCTGCACATGATGCAGATACGGGAGTATTTTGGAGTTCTTGGTTGCCCATTCTTCTCGGACCTGATGTATGATTAAGTCTGAATCTCCAATCACTAGCAACTCTTGTACATTCATGTCAATGGCCATCTTGAGCCCTAGGATGCAGGCTTCATATTCGGCCATATTGTTGGTGCACGGGAACCTAAGCTTAGTTGATACCAGATAATGTTAACCGATTTTTGACACTAGGACTGCTCCTATGCCAACCCCTTTGAAATTTGCTGCTCCATCGAAAAGCATTCTCCAACCATCATAGGACTTTGCAATGTCTTCTCCCACAAATTATACCTCCTTGTCAGGGAAATACATTTTCAGGGGTTCGTATTCTCCGTCTACGATATTTTCTGCAAGGTGGTCTGATAGTGCATATCCCTTGATTGCCTTCTGGTTACATAAATGATGTAGAATTCACTCAATAGGATTTTCCACTTGGCTAGCTTGCCAGTGGGCATGGGCTTCTGAAAAATGTACTTTAGAAGATCCATCCTTGATATGAGATATGTAGTATAGGCACATAAGTAGTGTCTCAGCTTCTGGGCCACCCAAGTCAGAGCATAACAAGTACGTTCTAACAGAGAATACCAGGCTTCATACGGAGTGAACTTCTTGCTGAGGTAGTAAATGGCCTGCTCTTTCCTCCTTATTTCATTATGTTACCCTAGGACGCAACTGAAGGCACCATCTAATACCGCGATGTAGAGTAACAAAGGTCTACCTGGCTCAAGCGGGACTAAGACTGGTGGTGTTGATAAGTATTCCTTAATTATGTCGAAAGCTTTTTGGCATTCATCAGTCCACTTGGTGGCAACATCCTTCTTCAATATCTTGAAGATCGGCTCACAGATGACCGTAGATTATGCTATGAACCGGTTGATATAGTTGAGTCTCCCAAGAGACTCATCACGTCCTTTTTGTTCTTTGGCGGTGGAAATTCTTGAATAGCTTTTACCTTTGATGGATCCAGTTCTATTCCCTGAGGACTCACAATAAACCCAAGCAATTTTCCATCGGGAACCCCAAATGCACACTTCGCGAGATTCAGTTTCAGGTTGTACCTTCGCAATCTGTTGAAAAACTTCCTCAGATATTCCATGTGATCAGTGGACTTCTTGGACTCGATGATAACGTCATCTACGTACACCTTGATCTCCTTGTGTATCATATCATGAAAGATGGTAGTCATAGCCCTCATATAGGTGGCCCCTACATTCTTTAACCCAAACGTCATCATCTTGTAGCAGTACATTCCTCACGGCGTAATGAAAGCCATTTTCTTAGCATCCTCTTCATCCATCCAGATCTGATGATAACCAACGAAGCAATCCACAAATGAATGCAATTCATGCTTGGCGGAATTGTCGATCAGGATGTGTATGTTTGGTAAAGGAAAGTCATCTTTCGGACTAGCCCGGTTGAGATCCCGATAGTCGACACAGACTCTAACCTTCCCCTACTTCTTTGGTACTGACACGGTGTTATCTAACCATGTTGGATACTCAACTACCCTGAGAACTTTAGCTTTGACATGCTTAGTGACTTCTTCCTTGATTTTCAGACTCATATCAGGCTTGAACTTTTTGAGCCTTTGCTTTACCGGTGGACATGTCGAATCAGTCGGTAGTTTTTTAGCTACAATCGACATACTTAGACCAGTCATGTCATCATATGACCAGGTGAATATGTCCTTATATTCCTTTAGAAATTCGGTGTATTCCTTCTTTTCTCATGGCGATAAGTGGCATGTTTCTTTGATGTTTTCTGCATCTCCCATGTTAACAATCTCAGTCTCGTCCAGGTTGGACTTAGGTCGATTTTCAAAGTTCTCAACCTCTTTAACTATCTCTTCAGGTATGTCATCTTCCTCTGAATCTATATCCGTTTTTTGCGTTGTCTCATTGCATGTCACAGTCATTGGTTCATCAAGATAAGTAATAGTAATGCCCGAGGCTTGCCGGACTCTGGTGGTTCTGATGGTCCAGTTATTGAGGCATGATCCTCTGCTTACAGCTTGTATGGAAGGGCCTTCCTCCCCCCCTAAAAAACGACACAACAATACATATCATCGTCTTCCAAGAACAAATTCCTCACTGCTGCCAGTGCTTCCTCTTCTTCTGACCCGTACATAACTTCGACCAGTTGGAAAGTCTGTTCCATGCGTGGTATTGGATTCTCCAATGGATAATAAGGATTGCGCCATGGTGGCGACCAGTCGTTGAATTCTTTCTAGGTATACTCATATCCCAGACCGAAGGTGGTTCCATGTTTCTTTAGTTTTATAGGCTTAGCGATTCCTTGGAGTTTCTTGCATAGTCCCTTGCCAGGTTCGTACCCGCTCCAGTTCAATATGCTTTCAATTTTGTTGTCCCACCATTTTTCCTTATCAACGGTGTTGACTCGCTCGATGTGGTGATAGGTCTCCCCGCCTATCTTTCTTCTGCCTCCTATTGCTTGGTCTGGCGACTATATATGGGATTGTTACCATCACCATAAATGATCACCTTTTGGTGATTCCACTCAAACTTCACTGCCTGGTGTAGTGTTCATGCTACGACTCCAGCGGCATGAATTCATGGTTGTCCCAACAACAGATTGTAAGATGCCGGCACGGCTATCACTTGAAAATCAACATCTAACCAAGTAGGCCCTATTTGCAAACACAAACTAATTTCCCTAATAGTGGACCTTTAGGAGCCGTCAAAAACTTTCATATTGATGGCTCCATCCTTTATCTCGTGCAGTCCCTTACCAATGGACAAATATTGAGGTTCGACCCTCTGTCAATCAGGATACTGGTGATAAAATAGTCTTCGCATTGCACGGTGATGTGCAATGCCTTGTTGTGACTCAACCCTTCTGGTGGTATCTCATCTTCATAAAAAGTGATCATGTGACTTTCCAATACTTGTCCTACCATATTAGCCATCTCTCCGCCGGTGAGGTTGCTTGGCACATATGCTTCACTCAGTACCCTTAGCAGGGCATTCTTGTGTGCATCAAAATTTTGTAGCAAAGCAAGGATAGAAATCTGCGCCGGTGTTTTGTTCAGCTGATCGATGACCGAGTATTCCTTGGCCTGTATCTTTCTCCAAAGGTCATCTAGCCCAGTCTCAATGATGGGTGGCTAGTTGGAGGCCTGCTTGCTTGACTCAGGTAGATGTTCCGGGGTATAAACTCTACCAGTTCTTATCATACCCTATGCCGCAATAGCCTCTCCGAACCTAACCTTGTCTTTCCTTCTTGCCTCGGTTACATAGTCCCATGGTATAGCCTTTGTGTGGAATGGTGTTATGGTCAAAATCACAACTGGAATCGGCATGTCTATCTTTTCTCCGAACGAAGCGTGTACCTTGTATGGTAAAAGTGCAACTTCAAACGGTGTAGGCGTATTCACTGGAGATATAAATTTGACCTCAATTGGCGCTGGTGTCTTTTCAGAGAGTGTTGCTTCAAACTCAAGTGGCACGGACATATTTACCTCGGCGTCCCCAGAGGGCTGAATCTGGATCACGATCGGATTAAGGGTAACTATTGGTTTCTTTGGGTTGTCACCTTCTGCGATCAAACCAATTGATCCCTCGGGATCCCAATCATCCTCTATTTCAATCATGTGAATGCCTCCCCTTGTGGTTTGGCAGAGGGTTATTGCGGGCATTCAGAGTAGGTTTTTTTGCCACAATAATCTTGTTATCAATTAAAGTCTGGATCTTATCTTTCAAAGAGCGGCATTCATCAATGGTGTGTCCTTTCATGCTGGAATGGTATGCATATGATTTATTTGGATTAACCCACTAAGAAGGGTTCTCAGGAGTAGCAGGGATAAGGGTGACATAACCAACAGCTTTGAGTCTTTCATACAACTGGTCAATAGGCTCAGCAATGGTTGTATATTATTTCGGAGGCCTTCGATCAAAGTTTGGTCGAGGTCTAGGGAAGTTTTGGCGTGGAGGAGGGGATTGATAATGGGATGGTTGAGTATTGTAGGCTTGGTAAACATGTGCTGGTTGATAATATTTGGGTGAAGGAGGCTGATATGTGGGAGGTGATTGATAAGTGGGTGATGGAGCTTGGTAATAGGGTGATGGTGCTTGGTAGTTTAGAGTAAACTGGTATGTGAGTTGAGGCATTGGGCAGGCTTGGTATTTGATGGGAGATTTGGTTCTCTATGCTACTATTACGGCTCCTACTTCCCTTTTCTTGGACACACCGCCTGACTGTAAGGCCTTGTTTGTAGCTTGCAAGGCCTCGAAATTCATAACCATACCGTTTTTGATGCACTCTTCGATCCTTTCTCCTATCTTGATAATGTCAAAAAATTTATGGCCCTCGATCATCATCAACCTCTCATAATACTGTAGGTCTTGGGCCTGGACGAAGAATTTGTTTATTTGTTCTTCTTCTAAGGCGGGTCTAACCTTGGATTCGGACCTCCAATGAGTAGCATACTCGCAAAATGTTTCTGCGGGCTACTTCTTTAGATTTTGAATATAGAACATATCCGGTGCATTCTCCATGTTGAACCTGAATCTGTCCATAAAATCGGATGCCATGCTTACCTAATTCGACCTCTTCTTTGGATCTTGGCTAATGTACCAGGACAAAGCATCTCCTTTCAAGCTCCTCATGAAAAGCTTCATGCGTATTTTCTCATCTTTTTCTACTCCTACCAAATTGTCACAGTACGTTCTCAAATGGACCCTTGGGTCCCCTGTACCATCAAACATCTCGAACTTGGGAGGTTTGTACCCCTCGGGCAGTTTGACGTCGGGCTGTATGCAAATATCTTCGTAGTTCAACCCTTCAATTCCTTTACTCCCTTCAACGCCCTGAATTCGGCTAGTCAATTTCTTAAGTTCTTCGGCCTAGGTTTCGGATGAGCAGGTCTTTATCATAAGACTCAGGTGAGTTTAAGATGGGTTGGGTGGAGTGTGGCATAGTCTCCACGTAGATGGGGGTATTATGTTGAGTGTGGCAATGGTCATTTGTGGAGTTCTGGGATGAGCAATGGGGTGTTATTTGAGGTATGGCAAGTGTTGCAGTGGTGATGAGGAGCGGGATGGCTTGGTTGCTTTGGGATATTTTGTGGCGGTATGGGGTTCTGAGCATTTGGGAAATTAACATCTGGAGTGGTGAAGGAAAAGGACAAATTTCCCAAATTCCGAACCTGGTCAAGTTCTTCCTGAAATTTTAGCAGCTTTTGTTCCAGTTGGGATGCATTTTCCTTGGAAACCAAAGTACCCTGACCATGAGTGACCTCTACCCGTTCAGTTGAGTTCTCCTTTCTGGCGTTTTTCAAATCTTCCATCTTCCCTTTGTTCTTGTATCTGACAGGACTGAGAGGAGGAGTAGGTGGGGGGCCCCTAGATATCGTGAAATAGGATGATGTTGCCAGAGTTCACGAACTAACCTTTGGGGAGGGGGTTAAAGAAAAAGTAAAGACAAAAGGTAACAAGTTAGTGAGGATCATAAAAAGATGTTGCAATATTTAAACACATATTGCAGGAATGGAAAGCGTGTCCTAATTTGGGGACCTCTTTGTGCCCGAGGTAGGCCTAACGACAAGTTGATTTGGAGAACTTAGAATGCTAAATGCCTCATTTTATTGATAAAAAGTAGACGAATCCCAAATCGACACTAAATAACAGGAAATAAAAGTTTAGTGGCCATTGGCCTTATTACATTTCATAAAGCAAAATAAAAACTCCTATCTATTTGGTCCTAGAAGGACCTTCCTCGGGTTGAATGGTCTCGTTGATAAGATCCTCTAGTTCGCCTAGGTTCACCAGTAAAAATGCCTTCGCTAGGTGTTTTCCTTCGTTTCCCTCAACATTCTGGCAGTAGGTGACTCTCTTCCTCACTTTTCCTTCCAATTCCAGCAAACTGTATTCCAGATATTCCAACTTTTCGCTGGCCTTGGCGGCCCTCTCTTTTCACTCATTGATTTGGTAATTTGATGGAAGACTCCTCCACCAGTCTAGTAAAAGTGGGGGCGTGCTAATTATACTGAAACTGGGGACCTCGTGTCTTATTTTCTGCAAGACAAAAGAGTTAGTCCCTTACCCCCACCAGACTCGACTATTTAATATCAACAATTGGCATAAAAGCATTTAGTTCTTTGAATGAATGCACAGAACGTGGTAGTGTCCGTTTGGGTTTAGGGAAACCCAGTGGACTTTGGACAGGGCTATCTTAAAGAGTCATTATGCCGACAACATAACTGACTCGGCTAGGTTTGACCATGATGCATGCACATTTAAATAGAGTAAGGTTTCTATGGGGTTTTAGACTGGTACCCTTGAGCGGCCAACTCAAGGGGGAAAGGCGCGGAGCCGTTAACTACACCATTGACTCGGCTATCTTAAGGTGTCATTATGCGGACAACATAACTGACTTGGCTAGGTTTGACCATGATGCATGTACATTTAAATAGAGTAAGGTTTCTATGGGGTTTTAGACTAGTACCCTTGAGCGGCCAACTCAAGGGGGAAAGGCGCGGAACCGTTGACTACACCGTTGATCGACTAATTTTACCACAAATATGCCTTTTCCGGATTTAGGGGTGATAATATCGGAAGAGCGCAACCACTCATTATAAGCGTTGCTATAGGATTTGTTTGACACGAGTGGAATATGATGTTGAGCATGATTATGTAGCAATTAAAGGCATGCTGTCATGTATTTGCACGTTAAGAAAGTAGTAAGTACAAAATTTTCATAATTTAAAACAGTAGTAAAGGAAATAAGTAAAGAAAAGAAAAAAGGAGACAAGTCAGTGTTGCAATCGAAAAGGAAATTGAATGCTTAAAAGAAATAAACAAATAATTGTACGTAAAGAAGCATAAATTCACAATAATAGTCTGAAATGGTAAAAGCCTAAAAAAATCCCTAGCAGAGTCGCCATGCTGTCGTGCCCCCTTTCCTCTGTGAAAATCGGGTTCATAATATTTGGAGGGACAACTCGTTTCTTTTGGGAATTGGGTTTAGCATTTGAAGAGTCGCCACCTAATGATTATGGTACATTAGAAAACCAATAGAGATTCAACTCTAAGCTTGTTTGAATAACCAGAGATTGGGTAAGGGCTTGAAATTATTCTAAGGGGAAGGTGTTAGGAACCCCTGAGAATCCACTAGTGTGGTTCGCGGCCAGATAATTATTGTGAATTTGGGTACAATCAACATATAAGCAAATAAGGCTTAAATAAGAGGGGATTTCAATACATAAAGGTTTGAAAGTAGACAAGATTAAAAAGGGCAATTAGAAAAGCTGATTTTAAAAATAAAGAGTTACAATGCCAAAAGAGTAAGGAATAAAGGAAAAGGGGGGGGGGGGTCCTAGGTTTATTAAAAATATGGATCACCCCACACAATGTCATGTAATCACTCCTCAATGAGGGGCTACACGTGACTTTATCGCGTGGTCATCATATCCATATCTACCCTTCCCGCCCCGTTAAGGTATTTAAAGTGCGGATTGGTCTCGATTACTTATTGTATGCTATTACCCGTCCCACTCCTATCAGTCCCGGAGACACTTAGAACTACTAATCCTAAAAGGGAGGGATATTAGTCTTGTTTGGGGTTTCAAAAGGTAAAATTCTAAGGCGTCGTACAAAACACATATTGCACATTATGGGAAGAACATATAAACAAACAGAGGCTCAGGTATACCTCCTTAAAAAGAAAAGCATATAATTATCATGTCTTGCACATACTGTTTTAGGTCTGATTAAAATTAAAGACGAGGGAGTTTAGACGTTGAGGCAGACTGGTTTATTACATAATTCAGATAAGAAGCCCAAATCAAGCCTGCCTGCTGGTTTTAATAATTAACGAAAGCAGATTCAGGTTTTAATTATTACTCTAAGGCTTCCCTAAGTGTTAAGACGGGGTCTTATGGGCATGACATCTATTGAATTCAAAAGGTTATGAGGTAGTAAGAACTCAGAATGAATTATTTGGGATCCTAAAGGCATGTTTGCTAAACTTTGGTTAAGTAAAGGACTCAGATTATCAAAAGAGAGGCAGAATTAATAGATTGATTACAGGTTCTGCAAGTGATAGTACATATTATTACTGATTCTTAGATCTGGCATTGAGTGAAGCGAATCAGATTCACTCAGAGACTCCTATAGGCATGCTTTCTATACATTGCTGATTTTAAACCATATTGGCATAGTATTTGAATGCAGAAATTGCTTTTAAACCTATAGACATGGTATCTAAAATGCAGAACTTGCTTTTAAACCTATAGACATGGTATTTAAATGCAGAACTTATTTTAAAACCTATAGACATGGTATCTAAAATGCAGAACTTGTTTTAGAACCTATAGGTATGGTATCTAAAATGCAGAACTTGTTTTAAACCTATAGACATGGTATCTAAAATGCAGAACTTGTTTTAAAACCTGTATACATGGTGTCTAAAATGCAATTTGAATTATACAAAATGACATTAGAATAATCCTATAGGCATGATTTCTAGGTGACGTTGAATATGTAAAAATTGAAACACCCTATAGGCATCATTTCTACATAGTTACCCACCCCTTTTTACTAGACATCCCCAAATTTTTATTACAACTTATTACAAACCAGAAATAAATTACATCAAAAAAGTACAACGAAAAGTACAACCAAAGAAAAGCTTGATTCTGACTTCTTGTTTGAATTATGAGATAAACCAGCTCAAAGACCATTGATCCAAAGCCTTTCTCCAATTTGAGTGTGTCAGAGTTCCCAAAGAGCCTCAATGGGACTCCGGGCAGTGCTCACACCCAAATTGTATTACCAAAATAGGGACAAGTGCAATATAGAAGGGCCAGCCCTCAAGTGTCCAAGTTCAGAGGGAGCTCAATGGATCCCAAGGCAAGGCTCACAAGAGGGGGGCAGAACTAAAAGTCTAAGAGAGAGTGAAAGTGTAGAAATAGAGTTTTAAAGAACTAAGAAAGTAAAGAGGAGGGGAAAAGGTGCTGGGAAATAGTTACAGGATTGAGGATTTCACACAAAGGGATTCAGGGATTAGGGATTGCAAAGAGCCTATATGCTTAGACATTAGCTAATTCTGGGCATACACTGTGAACACCTAATTTTTAACCACACCCAAATTCTATACTAGTTTAGTGTAAATATTTCTTTTACGTCTAATCTTCATATTTTAAAACTTTTAT
>MU667352.1:4364-42180 GCA_026770625.1 Nicotiana glauca | reverse complement strand
TTCTACAACCATCAGTGTATTTTAATCAACTTTCAAAGTGCTACACCTAAATATGAAATTTATTGTTGATATGGAAGAAGAAATGAATTAACTATTCAATTCTTACCTATTACTACTGTAAGGTAATTGACAATAGGGAATTTTACATACCTGAGTTTAAGAATTACTATTTGTAAAGAACCCTAAAATTTTCGTTGTCTGCCCAGATAGTGCGCTGCCTCTGTTTCTGAGCAAACAGGATGTAAATTCTGTTTTGTCTTTGCAAGGCTATTCACGCTTATTGCATTCCTATTATATTTAGTCCAACAGCCCTTTATGGCTTAGCTTGGAATGTTTCTTTTATTTGTTTTATTTGTTTTATATATTTTTTTTAAACTAATAATTAATGATACCCACTTTTAAAAATTAATAATATTAATATTAATAACATTCCCATAATTATATATTCAATTATTTATAAATAGAAAAGTAACTCAAAGATCAATCACAAGAGCTTAAATCCTTAATAGAAGTATAATTTAAAATAAAAAAAAATAAATTAAATTCTATATTTAGCGCGTCTTGAACTTTTATAGATTTGAGTAGTGTTACAGTTTAGTGCACAATTTATATTTATGTTGGATCAGGCTGAACATCCTCGGTGAAATTTGTGTGTGATAATAGAACGGGAAGTCCCTTTTATAACTTGTATAAATTCATCGTTTGAGAGATCATTTGTTTTAAATGAAGGAAGTGTTTCGGGTTCTCAAATATGATGAAAGAATTGTTCAGTTATTTCCTATTCTAAGTTCTATTGTTATCTCTATATATCATATTTAATTAGAATTTCATATTATTATATTGTTGGCCCTAGTAAGTGTCGGAGTGGACCCCTCATAACTACTTCTTCGAGGTTAGACTAGATAAATACTTGGTACATATTTTTATGTACTCACATTACACTTCTGTACTTAATTGTACATAATTTGAGGCATGTGTATCTGGTCACCAGTCCGGTGCGCAGATTTGATCCATATCCCAAGACTTTACGGTGAGCTGCCTTATGAGCTATTCTACAGCAGCTGGAGTCTCTCTCATGCTTTATTTTTCTATCTATTTTCTTTCAGGCAATAGGCTAGTGTTCTTTTGTACATTCTACTAGATTGCCCACATACTTGTGACAGCAGGTCTTGGCACACACACTAGTATACTTATGATTTTGGTATTGTATACATGATTACGGCTTGTATTCATTGCTTTCTTTTAACTTTGTTTCATTGGTAAATTTCTAAATCTTTTAACAAGCGAAGAATTATTTATCCACTTAGTAATTTATTTAAAGGGGAAATCACTAGTTTGATCAGTGTTGGCTTGCCTAGGAAGGGTGTTGGGCACCATCACGGCCTATGATGGAATTGGGTTGTGACAATATGGTATCAGAGCCCAAGGTTCACGTAAGTCTCACAAGTCATGGGCAAACCTAATAGAGTCTTGCGGATCGGTACTGAGATGTTTGTACTTATCTTCGAGAGGCTATGGAGTGTTAGGAAACTACTCTTTATTCATCTTCTATCGTGCAGTTGATGAAACACTAAGTCATGTATCTTATTATCTCACAGATGGTGAGAACGCGCGTAGTAGACGTATCGGACCCGGGAGAAGCTGCTTTCCCCGTTGTTAAAGGCTGAGGCAGAAGCCGGGGGAGGGAACCAGCCCGAGGTAGGGGACGAGGACGTCCCAGAGTTACCCCAGTTGCACCACCAGCGGATCCAGTAGAGGATCCTATTAGGAGTAGGGCGAGGTGCCCGTAGTAGAGCCAACACCGGTAGATTTCATGTCAGCAACGGGCTTCCAGGAGGTCATGGGTTGCGGTTCATGTATTCTATGTCGCAGGCTGGTTTATTTCCAGCAAATCCAGCCACATCTCAGGTGGGAGGGGGAGAACGAACCCCTATTGCTCAGGCTCTTGGGCATGCAGCTGCAGTGTATCAAAATTCGGGTACACTACCCGTGGGAGGAGCCCAGCCAGTTGCAATGGTTGTACCTGAGCCTAGAGCAGTTGCGGTCGGTGAGCCGCAGAAGCTCTTGGACAGATGGAATAGGCTACACCCTCCTGTCTTCAGAGGTGAGCGACATGAGGACCCCCAAGGCTTCGATGATAGGTACAGGGATAGACTGCTCAACCTGAGGATATTAGAGTCATATGAGGTGGATTTCACTACTTTCCAGTTGGAGGGCAGGGCCCGTAGATAGTGGCAGTCTTATCTTCTCGGCAGGCCAGTGGGTTCTCCTCCCATGACTTGGGACCAGTTTACACCACATTTCTTGGATAGGTATATTCTACCCTCCTAAAGGGAAGTATTGCGGAGTCAGTTTGAGCAACTCAAGCAGGGTCAGATGTCTGTGACCAAGTATGAGGCGAGATTTTCTGAGTTGTCTTGCTGATGGGCTTAAGGTCTTTTAATCTATATTTTGATGATCTAACAAACTTTCTGCATAGAACCAGATAAAGGACCTGAAGCATACCTGGTACAATCATTCAAGTTAATCAACTCAAGATAATCTGTGCAGTGTGCCTTTAGATTCACAAGAACCAGATTAGGGACCTAATCCCTTGGTTTTCCCCTAGCAGAAGTATAAGTCAACTATACAGCTGGAAAGCAACTGCAGAAAGTGACTGCATGCAACTGTACACGTGACAATGCAGCAGATAGTGCAACAGTCACTTCCCATTGGAAAGAGGCATGTACTAACCAAGAATTGACATCACCATTGTGAATTGACATCACCACGGAGATGTCTTTTGTAGTATAACAACCTGGTGCAAGGCACAAGAAAATCACTTGAGCATTTTTAGTGATATTCTTTCAAGTGCTAGAAACACCTCTCTCAAGAACAAAGTTGCTGCAACCTCAAGGACCAGATCCAAAGATTGAAGATATCTTAATTCCTTATGTTTGTTGAATCTTTGTTATTTGTTCTTCATTGTAATTCCTGAAGTTGTGTTTTAGGAAAACCAAAATCACAAACCTTCTAAGTTTGTGTTGTGACTAGAGTTAGTCATACGTCAAAGTTTTTGTAACTAGTGAGTGACAAAATGGCTTGTGGTAAGAGTATCACAAGTTAGTTAAGTTGAAGTCTTTGTAATAGAGTCATTACAAGGTGGCTTGTAATATTGTTGTTACAAGTTAGAGTGGTTGAAGTCTTTATAACTAGTGAGTGACAAAGTGGCTTGTGGTAAGAGTATCACAAGTTAGTTAAGTTGAAGTTTTTGTAATACATTCATTACAAAGTGGCTTGTAATAGTGTTGTTACAAGTTAGAGTGATTGAAGTCTTTGTAACTAGTGAGTGACAAAGTGGCTTGTGATAAGTATATTACAAATTAGAGTGATCGAAGTCTTTGTAATAGAGTCATTACAAAGTGGCTTGTAATAGTGTAGTTACAAGTTAGTGAAGTTGAAATCCTACCAGTGTAGGTCATGGTTTTATCCCCTTGAGTTGGGATTTTTCCACGTAAAAATCATGTGTCTCATTTACATACTGGTTCAGTAGTTAGCACCGTGGGAACTGATATAGGACCAGATCCATAGTTTGGTCGATCCATATAAACAAAAAATTGGTATTAGAGCAGATTCTTTCTAAAAGGTTAACACCTAGAAAGGATCTCAATGGTTGCTCGACCTAACTTTGAGGAAGGACAATCAATCTATAGACCCCCTAGATTCAATGGTCAGTATTACAGCTGGTGGAAGGCTCGTATGCATGATTTCATAATGGCAGAAGTTTCAGAGTTGTGGGATGTCATTTGTTATGGTCCACATATTCCTATGAAGAATCTTGAAGAAATTGGACCAATGGCGCCGAAAAACAAAAAAGAATACAGTAATGTTGACAGAAAAGTTGTAGAAAAGAACTTTTGTGCCAAGAAAATCTTGGTATGTGGTATAGTACTGATGAGTACAGTAGAATCTCAGCATGTGATTCTTCCAAGGAAATATGGGAAGCATTACAAATGGCATATGAAGGAACTACTCAGGTTAAATAGTCCAAGATTGACATGCTCACTATCGAGTATGAGCTCTTCACGATGAAAGATGATGAGTCTATATAAGATATGCATACTACATTCACATCTATAATAAATGAGCTTCATTTATTTGGAGAAGTTATTCCCAGAAACAAGCTTGTAAGGAAAGTTATCATTGTTCTACCTGGCTCTTGGGAGAGTAAGGTGAATGCTATCACCGAAACTAAAGATTTACAAACTCTAACCATGAATGAGCTGATTGGAAATCTAAAGACATACGAGATGAAAAGACAAAGAGATAGTGAAATAAGATAGCCGAAGAAGGAGAAAAATCTTGTGCTCAAGGCTGAAAAAAATGACTCAAGTGAAGAAAATAGTGATATGGCCTATCTCACTAAAAGATTTCAAAATATGGTTTGAAGAAATGGTGGTACATCTAAGAGATGTAGTACAAGAAAACCAAGAAACTATGATCTCTGTCACAAGTGCGGAAAGCCAGGGAATTTCATCAAAGACTACCCACTTCTGAAATAGGAGAATTACAAACAAAACTCTGACAAAGCAACAAAAAGGAACCTGGTTTCTGACAAACGATTCAGCCGAAAAAGTGCAGTTGACAATGTTCTGAAGCAAGCTCTTGCTGCTTGGAGAGACTCCTCCAGTGAATCATAAGGGGAGCCAGATGCAGAAAACAGTTCCATGATGGTAGTGGAACGTGAATCAAAGGAATATGATTCACAATTTGCAATAATGACTCAGTCCGATAATGATAAAGAGAATGATAATGATGAGGTAAGTTTCAGGGATGTTCAGAGAAATCTGAAGTCCTACTCTTCTAAGAAATTGATGTCATTAGCAAATGTTCTAATTGATGCATATTATAGTCTTGTTAATGATAAGGATGTCCTGACCATAGAGCTAGGAGATGCTGAACAATCTAGAGATGATCTGGTGGTCTGTGTGGTATATTTAAATGAAACCATAGCTAATCTTGAAAAAGAAAAGGAACCTCTAACTGAAAAAATAAATAGTGTAGAAAATGAGATATATGAATTGATGGTAGTGGTTGTTGACTTGAAGGAAACCATAGAAAGCCTAAGCAAAGAAAAGTATGCCTTAGAAAAGAAAATTGCTGATACTGAGCAAGCAAGGAATGACTTTTTGGTGGTTATCACAGATCTAGAGGAAACCATTGAGGGGCTCAAATCTGAACATAGGCATGTAAGTATTGAAAAAGGGAAGGGAGTAGCTAGTGAGACACACATCACACTTGAAAAAGAATTAAATGATGTGAGAACTAGTCTATATAGTGAACTCGAGAAAAATAGACAGCTTCAAGCTGAATTGAAGAAAGTAAAAAATGATCTTGAGAAATGTCTCAAGTGGACCTGGTCCTCAGATGTTGTCACTACCATGTACTTCAACAATAGTGGGAATCGGCAGGGAATCGGGTTCCAAAAGGAGAAAACTCCTTATAACCCTCACAGCAAGTACGTCATAGTTCCTTATAACTGGTTGTGTACCCACTATGGGTACAATGGACACTTCAAAGAAAATTGCCAGGTCAGGGTTCAATCTATATAGAAAAACAAAGTGTTTGCTGAAAAAGTGACTACTAAAGAGGGACCAGGTACCACTTACAAAAAATAAATTTTTCTTGCATGGACTAGAGGGACCAGGTACCACTTACAAAAAATAAATTTTTCTTGCATGGACTAGAGAAGCTCTTATTCATCCCTTTTCTCATTACCTGGGACCCAAAATAGTTTGTTTTCCTAAATATAACTCATAATTTACATGTTAAAGGAATAGTGAGAGGAAGCGGACTGTAATGTACCATGGACGGCGGCATAACTGGAAGCACCAAAGATTTTCTCTCACTGAAAGCCCTACAGGAAGGGAATGTATCATTTGAAAAAAGGGGGTACATTCTCGGTGGTGAAAAGTTTTAAAGTCTCTTTCACTCTCAATTGAGAACATGTACTATGTGGATGGCCTAAAGTACAGTCTCCTGAGTGTTTCTCAAATCTGTGATAAAGGGAACAAAGTAGAGTTCTTATCAAAAGTGTGCACAGTTTATCTGGTAACTGGCAAAGTGGTCTTAGTACCCAAAAGATACAAGAACATCTATGTTGCTGACTTTGAATCTCTACAAGCTGGTGATATGAGATGCTTGAAGTCAGTTGATAATGACACAGAACTTTGGCATAAAAGATTGGGGCATGCAAGCTTCTCACTTAAAAATAAATTGATTCAGAAGGTCACAAGTTAGTTAAGTTGAAATCTTTGTAATAGTGTTGTTACAAGTTAGAGTGATTGAAGTCTTTATAACTAGTGAGTGACAAAGTGGCTTCTGGTAAGAGTACCACAAGTTAGTTAAGTTGAAGTCTTTTTAATAGTCATTACAAAGTGGCTTGTAATAGTGTTGTTACAAATTAGAGTGATTGAAATCTTTGTAAATAGTGAGTGACAAAGTGACTTGTGATAAGTATATTACAAGTTAGAGTGATTGAAGTCTTTGTAATAGAGTCATTACAAAGTGGCTTGGTTCATTAGTATTTTCAGCAGAAAGTCATAGAGGACCAGGTACTATATAGTTTGGTTGATCCATATAAACTAACACTCACCATACACTTATGATACTTCTTACAGACGTAGAGAGAGTGCGAAGATTTATTGCGGGGTTGGACCCCAGTATTCGGGCTAGTATGGCCAGGGAGGTTGAGATGGGTACTTGTCGCGCCCCTTTTTCTTGCGAAATCGGGTTTTGACATGGGACAACTCTTTTAAGGAGGTATTAAAAAAGGAGAGTCTCCACTTAACGGTTTAAGGTGTGTTGGGGCATCTATGTGCATATGACTCGGGTTTGACTAGATTGCATCACCAAAGATCGGATAAGGGCTCGAAATTACCTCAAAAAGAAGGTGTTAGGTACTCTTCGAGGTCCACAACTATGGGCCCCGACCGAATATGAACTATTTGAATTAGTCGGATAAACAAAGACAGAGAAAAACAAGAAGTTTGGGAAGTTTGGTTATCAAAAGACTTTGAATAAATACAAAAACTTTCTTAAGAGATAAGATTGGGGGATCCTAAGTTTTTTAGCCTAAAGGATCACCCGTGCAATATAAATAGTACTTTATAACTCCTTCAGGATGGGGTATTACTCGTATTATTCAGCAGGAACAGAGTATCATCTCATGCTACCCGATTACTATCTTTAAGTTATTACCTAAAGTGTACTAGTTAATTCTAAATTGTGCCTTATGCGTGCACTACCCATCCTATGCCTATGGTCTGGGACGTATTTGGACCTCTATTTTTGGGTGGTTCTAGACTTGGCTTAGGCTACTCAGCAATGTTAAAACTAGCTGATAATTCAAAACAAATAGGTTGCAACTAAATCCAATTAAAGGCTCACATTAACCTCGGCAATTAGGCAAACAAATGCACGCAAACAGATTTTACATTTGGCATTAGGCAGTTTCAGAATTGAAGGGATTGCAATTGTTAAACTCTACAGGCATGGTTTCTAGTTGATCTGATTCATATGCGCAAGCCATTTTTAGACCTAGGATTTCTAAATTACTAGTTGGTAAGTGTCAGTCGTTGCTAAGCCGTTTATTACATATTATCAGGTGACAAATCTATAGGCATGATATCTAAGTGATTTATACAATAAGAAATAGTGAAATTCATTAGAAGTGCTCAAAATTATTATGCTTCCTAATAATCGCGTGGATGCACAATAAAATAGTGTTTGAAAAGAGAGTAGTGATGTGCAATAGGCATGATTTCTAAAGCTTGGCAATTGGAACTGATTTTATACAATTAGCTCCTATAGGCATACTTTCTAAAAATTGACAGTTGGAACTGATTTTATACATTTAGCTCCTATAGGCATGCTTTCTAGATGGACGATGAGATTGCAAGAGCGAATTAATTAGTTAAAAATCCTATGGGCATGATATCTATTGAGCAGATTAAGGAGCAGTCATTAACAATTATTTTCTATAGGCATGTTGTCTAGCAACATATAGTAGTAGACATAAGAATAGATAGAATACTTATGCATTGACAACATACCAATTATGTGAGTGTGTGATTCCCTAATGAAATGATTTCTAATAGTGCACAAAGAGTCTTAAATGATATATATAGCAGGCCGGATAGCAAATAGCTCACATAAATCCTATAAGCATGCTTTCTACCCTTTTTTCATGCATATAGTAGGAGGTACCCACTTCCCAATTTCACTATCTCCCTAATTATTATTATAGAATTATTACAGATCTAATAATGAATAAATTACAAAATAGTACAAGCAATAACAATAGGCCCAAGATAGGCCCAAAAGATACCCCGCACTGCCAAGACTTCAACTGAGCTCTTTCCCCACCATTTAGAACACACAAATCTCAACATAGCCCAGAAACCATAGGAGAACTTGAACCAAACCCAACAACCATGGTTTGATCAAAGGATCTAGAATACAATCACTTACACAAGTCAATTTGCACATGCAATAGGCAGATAGAGGGACAGAACTTAGTACTAAAGAAAATGACCAAAGAACCTCAGGACCTAGTGTGCTAGAATTCACAAGGGTCTCAAGATGGACCCCGAGCAGCACCCACACTAGGGAGGTTAATAGAGAAAGATTTAGTGGCCTTGTCTTTTATCGGGCCAAGAATTATAAGTTCAGAATAGGTTAAGTAACCAATAAGAGCGAAAATAGTAGTCAAATGGCAGAGTTTGAAGAAGTGCATTTGGATATTTAGGAACACGCATTGGAAAGGTGATCACACAATGAACATATCCACGCAGAGGGTAAGAAAACTCAAGAGACATGCTAATATAATAATTCCAAGCTTAGCACATTAAGGCAAGGAATATTTGTAAGAAAGCAAGGAGGATTATGGCTTCTGGGATTACAAAATTAATAAGCAAGGCATTATTCCAAATAAGACAAACAACAGAACATTAACTTAACAAGTTCAAGCCTAAGAGTCAAATTATGCTAAACACCAGGGGTTGAACAGTGTAACTCACACCAATAAGGCAAACAGAATCAAATGTTATAGGGAACACAAGTTAAGAAGCTATTCTAAAAGGTTCCAACTAGTTGCTAGGGACTATAGAGTTTGGCAGGGTAAGGACATGCTAAGTGATAAAATGATCATAGGAGCAAATCATAGCTAGAATGAGGGTTTTAACATGGCATGGGGCATATCGCAGATACAAATCAATCACTATAGAAATCCACGACAAGGCAGGAAATAAACTGATGTCATATAACCAATGTAAACACTCAAAGTACCAATACATTAAGCTAACGAATGTCAAACAGACTAAATTGCTTGAGTTAAACACAAATACATTAGAATTAACAATTTAGGCATGAACAAATGCTAGAGTGGTTCATATTATAAGCAGAGTTATACATAGAGATAGTCTAGAAACACATTAGGTTATGTAATTTCAGAGGCATGAATATGCTAATCAGGAACATAAGAGAATAAACACTGCAAAGGCTAAATCACTCACCTGTTACTGATTGACAAGTAGACAAACAAGAAAAGAACAGAATCACTTTGAGCGTCAACAAAGCAGTATAACCCAGGACCTTAGATGCGTCAAGTTACCAAGGGCTTGGAGGAACCTAAGGCAGTTCTCACACTCAAGAAAGGTCAAAAAATAGGAATTCCTATGGCCTTGGCTTTCAGCCGGCCAAGAGCCAAAGCAGAACAAGAGAATAAATGAACAATAAAGTTTCTTTAGTTTTTTAATGGAAATTTTTTGATTAAAAGTCTGTCCAAAAAGGAATGAGGGAGGGGATTTATATAGCAGTCAAAATCGAGCAAACATATAAGGAAACAGAATAATTTAAGCAACAAACAAGGAAAAAACATGCAAATCGATTTGAAATCAACTTAAGAGAGAAAAACTGTAAACTCGAGTTTTTTTAGAGAAAGTGTAAATCAACAGAATCCAAAAAAAATCAAACTCACACAGTATAATATTGAATGTATATACATGAAATACTGCTCAGAATAAAAGATTCAAACCACTTTGGTTCGATTTCGGAAGATATTGCTTGCCATGTGTTGAAACCCAATTTTTCCCTATATATTTTTAAAATGCAAAATACTGTTAAAACAGCATATTTATGCATATATAAGTGTCTCCAAATATTTTATCATTCATTATTTTTTAAAGATTTTTAAACCAATTTATTCCCCTATTTTATTCATAAAAAATCCAATAGTATTTTCAAAATTATCATTTTTGGTGATTCATTTATTGAATTCTCATATTTATACTAAAATATAGCTAAGATATTTTTTGTATATTTTTACAAATTTATTTAGTATTTGTAAAGCTAAATTGCATATAATTGCAATATAGCCTCTTTTAGGTTTAATTGTGTTTATATCTATAAAAATCGAGTCCAGTATTTTTGACTTAATAGCTATGTACTATAAATAATTTCATCACCTTTAATTTATTTATAAAAATTATTTTATTATTTCTTATAAATCAAAATAGGAAAACTGGCTATCTAAATGTTAGTCCCATTTTATTTCGATTATTGCCCAAATTGAACTCCAATTTGAATCCCAAATACCCTGGCCCAATTCCCATTCAAACCGACCCACAACCCATTTAAATAACCCAATCGGACTCCCATTTAATCTTAGCCATTTATCGTTTAGATCAACGGCTCCCATTAATCCTTTCCTAATTAAACCCCAAGACCCCCCAAACCCTTTTCATAATTCATAATCGGCCACCTCCGAAACCCCTCCTTTCCTAAATTCTCTCTACAAACCCATCAAACCCTAGCCGTCGCCACCCTAATCCACTCTAATCCATAGCCTTCCAAGGTCATCGGAGACCTGTATCATCCTCCCATGGCTTCTATGTGTTCGTTTCTGTGGTCTCATGTCCAGATCCTGAAGGGTTTTGTCCAGTCTTTGCTCGATGACTGTTCTCCAGTCGTCTCTGACCTTTCTTCGGCCAGCCATGGCTATTCGAGTCAGACTTTTGACTCTCCTGCTTAGATCGTCGATTTTCAAGGCCTTTCTCATCATTTGGGATTCTTCTGAAACCCTAATCTCTAAGGTTCTTTCGATTTCTTTTAGATTTGCTTCAGATCTATATTTGCTTTGAACTTCTAAGAAATTTTCTCGAAGTTTCTTTTAAAATTCTGCTTTCAAAACTCTTTATCTTTTCCGATTAGGGTTTTCTTGTTAAGTTATTTCGAAACTTTTCTCTGATTTTCTGGACATATTTTACTATGTTTGCTTATATCGTTCTTCTACCTGGGTTTGTATGTTAAAAGCCCTAATTTCTTTTGATTTTTTATTAGATGAATGCTTGTTTGTTTGAGTTTTGTCTGATTCGCTTGTTTATCCTCTTTTAAAATTCTATTATTGTTGAAAACCCTATGGCTTTGGGTCTGAGACCGTTCGTTTAAGTAAATGACTCGATTTGAAGTTTTTTATTTCAAAATCTCTTATTTTATTTTTTTTGACGAAAATTGCTTTTTATTTCATCAAAAAAAGTCATTACATATCTAGATTAATGCTGACCATTAATCTCTAATAGTTATTTACAAGTAATCTGCCTATGCATGCACTAATGTAAACTATTAAACTAAGTCATTCTATTTACAAATTCCAATCCTGTTCTCCACTTGAGCTTCTTCCTTCCTTTGATGTGTATATGCATTGCCACTTCTCTACAGACTTTATCAATGTTAAATCTTCCTTTGTTGAATCTCATGGAGTTTCTCTCACGCCAGATACAATACACGACCATTGCAAATGATGCTACAGTCATTTCTGCTATCTGCTCTTTCTTCTTGGCCATGTTGTTCATCCAACTCAGTTCTTGGCTCCAGTCTCCAATCTGCCTTGTATGTCCCAGCAATTTAGTATCCTTTCCCATAACTTCCTGGTAATCTGACAGCCAAAGTATAGATGATCAAACCTTTCCTCAGCCTGTCCATAAAACACACACTCTGTTTGCACATTGATGCCAAATTTGGTAAGTCTATCCACTGTTGCTAACCTTTGATTTATGGCTAACCACATGTGGAACTTAAATCTGGGATGTAACTGTGAGTTCATGTAGATGCTCTTCCATTCAACCTTGTTGAATTGTGGCTGCATTTGGATATATACCTTGTGAATTTGGAATTTTCCTTTCTTCACATAGGTTTCCAGAATGCCTGCAATCTCCTGCTTGTCTGTACTCATTTTCATAACTTCATCTCTTGCATCCATAATCTTTCTTACCACCTATGCTGCTGTTTTGGGTGTAGGAATCTCCTCAATCTGTTTTCTCTTTATGTAATAGGTGTGTGCCCACCTAATCCACAAAGAGTCCTTCTTCATGGCAAGTGCCCATAAGTGTTTTAAAACTGCTGCCTTGTTCCATAACCTCATGTTCATCACATTTAATCCCCCTGCTGTCTTAGGTTGACATATTGTATCCCATGCAATTAGTGCTTTCCTAGAGAATTCATTTGATCCAGTCCACAAAAATGTCCTGCATAGAGTCTCTATCATCTTCATGATCTTTTTTGGAATCAAAAAATATTTGAGCCCAGTAAGTTTGGACTCCAAATAGCACTGATTTGATAAGTTGAATCCTTCCAGAGTATGAAAGCATCCTTGTTGACCAACATCTAATTCTCTCTGTTATCTTTTCAACTAATGGCAGACATTGATGTATGTTGAGCTTCCTTGCAGACAGTGGTACTCCCAGGTATTTAAAAGGTATATTGCCCTATGTATAGCCAGTGAGCTGTATCAATTCTTCTTTGATATGTTGTAGGACTCCTACTGTATAGATTGAACTCTTTTCAACACTAGCTTGCAATCCTGATGCTTGTGAGAACTTGTTGGAAACATCCTGCAATGCTTTAACTGATTTTTTGTAACCCCTGCAAAATATTAAAAGATCATCAGCAAAATAAATGTGTGTCACCCCCAGCTTCTTGCATTTTGGGTGGTATCTGAAGTCCTTCTGATTTGCTAGTGTACTTATCTCCCTCTGCAGATACTCCATAGCAATTACAAACAGGTAAGGAGACATTGGATCTCCTTGTCTGGGCCTCTCTTTGCAGGGAATGGCTTAGTAAGACCTCCATTAAGTGTTAAGGAATAAGATACTATTGTCACACACTTCATGATCCACCCTATAAACTTCTATGGAAAACCCAAGTCTGTGAGCATGTATCTTAAAACATGCCAATCCAGGGAATCATAAGCCTTCTTTAAATCTACCTTGAGAGTGCATCTTGGTGACAGGCCTTTCCTGTTATATCCAGTAAACAATTCATGGCTAAACATGATATTATCCACTATACTTCTCCCTTCAATGAAAGCAGATTGTGTTTGTCCAATTAAGTCTTCAATTACCTTTTTCATCCTTTTGGTCATTATTTTGGAAATGATCTTATAAAATGTGGTGCAGCAAGCTATCGGTCTGTAATCCTTTACAGTTGTTGGATTTGTTCCTTTGGGGATCAAAGCTATTGTTGTACAATCCATGCTTTCTTCATCTTGCTTGTTTGAAAGAAGAACCTCACAGCTGCATAGACATCTTGTTTAACTTCAGTCCAGTTCATTTTAAAAAATTCTACTAGAAAACCATCCACTCCATGTGCTTTGTCCTTTGGCATGTCCTTTACTGCTTCATCAAGTTCCTCATGAGTGACCTCCTGAATTAACTCCTGTTATTGCTGCAATGATAGACACACACCTGCTTTGATAATCTCTGTATTAGGACATGGTTTAATCCCAGTATCAGTCCCCATTAACTGTTTAAAAAAAGTGACAAACTCCCTTTCCACTTCTTTAGGTTCTGTGATTCTGCATCCCCCTGCATCATATACAGATGTTATTGCATTCCTACTTGCTCTCATTTTCAACTGGGCATAGAAGTATTTAGAATTTGAATCTCCATAATCTATCCAGTTAACTCTTAATTTTTGCCTCAGAATTCTTTCTTCTATTGTACTCCATTTCTCTGTGTCCTGCAATATCTTCTTTTCTCCCTCTATCATATTCTGATCTAGAGGACTAATTTTCAGATTATTCTGCACATACTCCAGTTGTTACCTGTGGTAGTTCAGTTTTTTCTCATAACTTGCCATCTCTTTATTTAGTCCCTTTGCAACAGCCTTCATTTGTTGCAGTTTCTGCCATATACTGTCCATAGGATCATACTCTTTCTTCTGCCTCCATATTTCTTCAAGCATAGGTTTGAATTCTGTATGCTCCATAGTCACCATAT
This sequence comes from Nicotiana glauca, assembly GCA_026770625.1. Taxonomy (NCBI): domain Eukaryota; kingdom Viridiplantae; phylum Streptophyta; class Magnoliopsida; order Solanales; family Solanaceae; genus Nicotiana; species Nicotiana glauca. Next base: position 27,865 of record MU667352.1, on the reverse strand, counting down.
ACATTTTGAATGGCTTGGGGTATAGATTCTTCCTCTACCAGATTTGGATCACTATAAGAGAGTGATCTGATACTCCATGCTCTAGACAAACAGCATCCACATGTCCAAAGTTTCTGATCCACTCAAAGCTGCCAAAAGCCCAATCAGTTCTGCTATACACTCTATCATCTGCATGTTGTTTATTGCACCAGGTATAAAAACAGCCTTTTGTGTTCAGTGTTGTCAATTGGATTGAGTCAACACACTCCTTAAACTCCTTTATCTCATTCATGGTAACTGGAAGTCCCAACCTGTCCTCAGTACTTAGAACACTATTGAAGTCCCTACATATGAGCCATGTGGATTGAGTCTGACTTCCAATCATTTGCAATTCACTCCATAAGTTGATTCTCTCCTGTTGCTTGTTTCTGGCATAGACTACTGTGAACAAAATCTGGTTTCCAGTCAATGCATCCTTTAATTCACAATGTATACATTGCTCATGAACTTGGATAACATTTACTGCTACATTTGCCTTCCATAACAACCAGATTCTACCATTTTCTGCTTTTGTACAGTTACAGCAGTAACCCCAGTCTCTTGCTACCCTGTACAGTATTGTTTTTACTTTTTTCTTTTTAACTCTAGTTTCTAAACATCCTAATATATCCACCTTATTCTTCTGCAAAAGATTTTCAATTATTTTTGCTTGTGGGGCTTATTTAGCCCCCTTATATTCCATGTGCTTATAATCATGGGGGATGTTGTGTATCACCAGGATTCAGGCCCCCTCCCTATGCAACTGTTTGGCTTAGTTCACACAATGCCTGAAATCTGTTTGCACTATTTCCTTCAGCATGACTGTATTTCTTATCTAGTGCTTTGCTTTGCTCCCCATTTCTTGGTGCATTTTGTACCATCTTACCATCTTACCTTTCTGTTTTGTTCCACTTTCATATAACTCTTCCCATCTCCTGTGGTATTCTTCATTCCTTTTATTTCTTCCTGCCCTTCATCATTCTCCTACTGTTCTTTAGGTTTCTATTCCTGAATGATTCTTCTTCTTCTGCCCCTATTTCTTCTCTTCGGGACTTGGAATTCCTCAATTTCCTCAGGCTTGTTTGACTTCCAGCATTCAAAGACATCATGCCCAAAGTGTAAGCAGTCAGTACAGAACTTAGGCTTCAATTCATACACAATTTCCTGTTGTTTAACACAAGTTGGAGTTATAATTTCAACACTCTCCACTAATGGTTTGGTTATATCAACTTTCACTAGAACTCGTGCATAAGAGATCTTTCCTAGCTCAGCAGTGTATTTATCAGTATACATTGGAATCCCTACACCACTTGCTACCTTGCTTAGTGCATCTGCTGTCCAATATCCTATTAATATGCTAGGAATTTAGATCCACAGTGGAATTGTATTGATACATTTAGGGTCAAATTGAAAATCTCTCTCCCAGCTTTGCAATATCAATGGTTTGTTATGGTAATTATAAGGTCATGCTTGCATGACTGCTTCTTTATCCTTCACATTTGAGAATCGAAAGACATAGTAACCTTCATGATGATATAGAATTTGGGGTTTCTCTACAAAATCCGACACAGACTCTATATAGCTCACCATGGATTTCTCATATGGAGTATCCCCCAACACATATCCAATTAATGCATTATACCATTAATCCTTAAGTTCATAACATCTTCTTCCTCAATTTGTATAATCACGTTACCTTCTTTGTGGCTAGGTGGCACATATTCCAGCTGCATACCCATTTGAGAATATCTTTTCTGCTTCCTTGCTTCCTTGCTTCCTTCGCCTTTGCTTCTACTTCAGCTTCTTTGACCTTCGATTCCAGATCTGGATTTGAGGTTTGCTTTGAAGATCCAGCTTCTGAGAATTGGAGTCGCTTTGGACTCGGTGGAAGTTGTTCTTTCCCTTTTTGAACACAGATCTCAGTGTTCTCACCTTCACTGTTCCATTGCTTACTGTTCATCACCTCGTCTTCACTTTGCTCTTCTTCTTCACGAATTGGTTTAAAACCAGCTGGTAAAAAACTTCCAAAGGTTAACGGAGTTATAATTTGTGCTCTAGAGTTCACCGGCTTGGTAACATCAGCCGCCAGTGGTGGTTATTTGTGTCTCCTATCCATCAGAGGTGCACGTTAGCCTGCCTTGGCTTATCGTGCGTCGAGAGCATCAGAGGCTTTTTTTGAGCCTTGCTATTGTCCTCCTTATTTGTGATAAAAATCTCTTATTCCTTTGTATGATTCTTCTAATTCTAGATTTCTATCTGCTCTAAAACTCGATTATGCTCGAAACCCTAATTTTTCAAAGGGGGTTTTCTTCACCTGCTACTGTGAGATCTTCGCACGCTTTGTTATTCTATGTTTATTCGCTACTGATTCAATGTGACCTGACCTACATGACTATCATGCTTCGAATGTTTGCTATCTGCTAACTTTGTGCTATTATTTCATGTTGTTTCTTTTTGCCAATAGTTTGGCCTCGCATGTCTAGTGTTTGTGCACTCTATTTATGTGTTGAGTTTCCTTCTTTGATTGACCTTCAATTTTGTGACTAATTTCAAACTTTTTTCTATTTATGCGCTGAGTTTTCTTCTTTGATTGACCTTCAATTTTGTGACTGATTTCAAACTTTTCCTTTGTGAAATTCTAATTTCACTCGCCTGTTAAGGTTAATTGATTTCTTTTCCTGTCTTGCCTTACTGGATTCTTTCCAAAATTAGTGTATTTCTGTACCTAGACTCAATTGCTTACTTAACGTTTTACTACTTCTTTTGCGGCAATTATCAGCCTGCTTATAAATTGATTTCTTTCCTTATTTTGAACCTGTCACTACCCGTTAAGCAAGCGATCCCTTAATTGAAGGCAATCACTTGTATAATTGATTCTGAATTGTGATTGTTTCCATGTTTGTAGGTTATAACTTCTCTCGTTTTCAGAAAGCTATAAATAACCTATACTTCTTTCTTTCAAAACACGAACACAAGACATAAAACACTTGAGTTCAGACACACACTCTACTAAATCTCTCTCTTTTCTCTGTTACTACTTGTATTGCTGCCTTACCTAGCCGGTTGAAAGCCAAGGCTAGGCTGTGGGAAACTTGCTTATTTTTTTTTCTCTGCATCTGCATTTTACTGGTATGTTCTAATTAAGCTTCTGCACCAACAACAACATGCTTATTTACTGTCTCTCGCATCCTTGTTTGTCTACTGTTTGTAATTAACCCAATACCATTATTACGCATGCTGTAATTTCCCCTTTTTCTATTCTGGATTAATGTATCATGGCTTATGGATCCTAAATCCCTACCCCAATGTGTTTAATACTTGTGGTTGGTTAGGGGCATGACAACATTGGACATTGTTGTAGATGACCCAAACCTGATCCCCTGGGATAATAACCTCCATGTTTCCTCTAGATGTTGTGTATTCTGATGGTTTACAGGCATGTTAGCACCTCCCATTGATGTGCATGCCCATAGCTAACCCATGCCTAAGTACATAGGCTCCTTGCAATAGATTACCAACCCCTGACCCCTTTGTATGAAGTCATTAACTCTGTGAAATGCTAATGGATATCTCCCCATCATCCTTTCCCCTCTCTTTTATTCCCTTAGTTTTTAAAAAAAACTATGTTCCTGCATTTTCACTATCTTTTTAGAACTTAAGGTCTGCCCCCTTTATATGAGCCTTGCCTTGAGACCCATGAGCTCCCTCTGAACTTGGACACATAAGGGATGGCACTTCCACACTGCACTCATCTCTAGTCTGGTTATGTAACTTGGGTGTGAGCACTGCCCGGGGTCCCCTTGAGACCCTTAGGAAACTTTGACACACTCAAGTCTGAGAAAGGCTTTGGATCAATGGTATTTGAGGTGGTTTATTCTATAATTCAGAGAGGAAGTGAAGAATCAGGCTTCCTCTGGTTGTATCTTTTCTTTGTACTTTTCTGATATAATTCATTGCTGGGTCTATAATAATTTCTGTAATAAACACTAGGGTTGGCTAGTGAAAAGGGTTGGGAATTATGCATGCTTGAAGGTAGATATCATGTCTATACGACTTAAGATTCTGTATGTTTAATTCTGCAATTTAGAAATCTTGCATATAGGACTTGAGATTATGGATGTTTAATTCTTCAATTTAGAAATCATGCCTATAGGAACTAAAAATGACCACAATAGAAATCATGTCTATAGGATCTATTATTTTAGATTATATATGTTTAATTCTGCATTTTAGATACCATGTTATTAGAATCTAAATGGTTAAAATCAGATATCATTAAAATCAGTATCCCTTCGTAGAAGTCATGCCAATTAGGATTCCCAAAGTAAATGAAAAATTTGGTTCGTTTCTATTCACATTCAATGTTAAATATGATGTCCGTAGGGCATAAAATCAGGAATAGTAGATACTATCGACTACAGAATCTGAAACTAGTCTGTTTTAAAACCAGCTTATTCTGAATCAGTTTTAAATAATCTAATTTGCTTATTTAACGAGGTCTAGAAAGCATGCCTATAGGGTCTCAAACCATTCATTTAAAAGTTGTTCTGCTTTGCCACACTTCTAAATCAGTAAGTAGATACTATGTTCCTAAGAGCTCACCCAAACACTTAGGCAAGCCTTAGGGTAATAACAATAAAATTGAATCCCCTTTTGAAAGTGCTACAACCAGCAGGCAGGCCTGATTCGGACTTCTTATCTGATTTATGTATTAAGCTGGTCTGCTTCAACAATTGAACTTCCCTTATCTTTAGTATTTTTTATCATACCCTAAATATATGTGCAATTCATGTTATTTATGTGTTTGTTTGAGGAGGTATACATGAGCATTTACGTGTTTACATGTTTCCCTTAATATGTCGTATTATTTATTTTGTATGTTGCCTTAGATTTTTACCTTTTGAAACCAAAATCAGCCTAATGTCCCTCCCCTTTAGGAATAGTAGTCCTAAATTCCTTCGGAACTGATAGGAATGGGACGGGTAATAGCATGCAATAGCGTTCGAGACCAATCTGCGCTTTAGTACCTTAAACGGAGTGGGAAAGGGTAGATATGGATATGATGACCGGTGTGCTAAAATCACAGTTAGACCCTCTTTTGAGGAGTGATTACCGGGTATTGCATTGATGTGATCTATATTTTTAATAAACCTAGGACCCCCCTCCCCCCCTTCCTTTATCTTCCCTTTCTTTTAAAAGCATTGCAATTCCTTGTTTAAAATCAGCCTTAATTGCTCTTTCATACTTTTTTTACTTTTAAACGGTTGTTTATTAACATCCCCTCTTATTTGAGCCTTATTTTCTTATATTTCAATTAAACCAAATTCACAAAGAACAATCTGGCCGGGAACCACACTAGTGGATCTTGAGGGGTGCCTAATACCTTCCCCTTAGGATAATTTCAAGCCTTTACCCTATCTCTGGTTATCAAACGAACTTAGAATTAAACCTCGTAGGTGTCCTAATGCACCATAAATTATTAGGCGGCGACTCTTCAAAGAAACCCAATTCCCAAAAGGAATGAGTTGTCTTATACCTAAAATGTCATTAACCCGATTCTCCCGACGCGAGAAGGGAAGCATAGGGGACGTGAACCATGTTTAGGCAAGTACCTAGGTAACACCACAAACAGACAAGCAGTACCAAAAGGATTCAATATGGCAAGAGAATAGTAGTCGAATCCCATTATCCGTGGGATTAGGAGAGGGATTTAGGGGGAGGCCACTAGGGTTCTTCAGAAGAGAGAATATTGTGAGCAAGTGATTTTGCCCTAAATGAAAATAACTCCTAAAAATAGATCAAAATAATTTTTATTGACTTTTAGGTGTTTTTCTTTATTTAGTTGCATTTCATACATTTTTAATATTTTTAAAATCATAGAAAAACCATAAAAAGTGTTACATTTTAATTTCATGCCACCTTAGGTTCAATTTTCATCTAGGAATTAATTATATTGAGTTAATTGTGTTATTAATCAAAAAATTACAAAAAATAATTATTTTTACATAGTTAGATAATTAGCTTAATTTTACAATTTGAATTGATTTAGGAATTTAATTTAGGTTTTTAATTAATTAAAGAAAGAAAAGAACAACAAAAAGAAGAAAGAATTGAAAAGGCTGGGTCAAAAATTCAAATTGGGCCAAACATTTGAGAAGCTCAAGTTTTTCCCCAACCCAACCCAAACTGGGTCGACCCGACCCCACCCAACACGCAAAAACCCATTTCCCTTTAATAAACCTAGACCTACACCCTAAAAATGGAGGAGCCGCAATTCACAAAAAAACAGAGGTCCCCCATCGTCGCCTCTCTGCTCCAAAGAAAAATGACCCCTCGCCAGAAAACAAGTCGCACAGCAACAAACACACACACGACCCCTTGTCAGAAAACCAGTCACACAGCAACAAACACACACCCACGACGAGCTCTCACCTCTCTTCTAAACTAAAACGAAAACAAAAATAACAGGAGGAGGGAATTGAAATCGAAACAGAAAGGGGGGAAAGGAACGGGAAAACAGGGGAGTTGAAAAACAGTGAGAACAGAGGGATCGAACGGACTTGTTTTATTCTCATTTCAAATTCGAATCTCTTCGATTTTCATGTCGAATTCTGGTTTGCTTCTGATTTTCATTTCGAGTTCCTATCTGAGGTGAGTGAGGAGGTCTTTGATAGTCTAGTCGAGGTTTCCGTTCGAGATTGTTGCGTCGAGGTCTATGTTCCCAAACATTTTCGGATTCAAGTGTTATTTGATCTCAAGGTGCACATCATAAATCTATATTGTCCATTGATTTGCAAGAAATGTTGGCTATTTTGTCTAAATTCTTTGATTGACTGATTCATTTAGCTTTGCAAGAATTCTGTCTAAATCCTCTTAAGCTCTAAATATATATATTATATATGATTTTGTGTTGGATCATGATTGAAGTTACATTAAATGTGATAGTGTTGATTACTCTATGTATTGTGTATTGATGTGTTCTTATTTAAATCGCAGCATCTCTAGATATAATAGCAACGAATCTGCTCTAAATTTGGCTGCGCTTCCTTCCGTAGGATTTCACTTTATTTCAAGCTTAAATAGTTCAAATTGAAGAGTGAAAATTGTGTGTTGTGACTCTTGTGACGTAGTTTAAACCAGAGAGTCATGTGTAAAGCTTTACTTATGATGGTTGTCGAGCAATTGCGTGTTTGTTTATCATAGAAGCCATGATCGATCTTTTGAGCTTGTTACATATTCTGTAATATGGTTATCTCCTGCAAATACTTACAGCACTTTGTTGCACATTAATATGATGACTTTTACCAAAGATGTTTGCTTTATTTATGTGTGTGTGTAATGGTTATGAACTCTAGATATGCTATTGGTTATCTGTTGAATACATCTCCTATTTTTATCTGTTAGTTTTGAAGTCTGTTAGCTTGGAGAGACCGTGTGGAGTTGAATTGGTTAGTTTCTGGCTTGTGACGCAATAAAATTCCACGATTGGCCCAGTTTTATTCAGGGCGTTTGGGTAGTTCTGCAGTTGTAATTGGCCAATGTGCGATTAAATTAAGGCATTTGCTTTTAAGTAAAACCGAAATTTCCTTTGTTCTTTTAATTGATTAGGCCGGTTGGTTATTGGAGGTGAGCCATATTAGATGACACAAATATGATGGCCCTGGTAATTAAGTTTAGAAGTATTTCAATAAATATGAGGTACGCCGTGCCAAATAAAAATGACAATTGTATGGCTCTCGTTCTAATTAATTGTATTTTTTAGAATTTGAGGCGTATCGTTTAGCAAAATTCCACGGCCCTAGTAAAAGTTATAAATGCGTAGTTATTTTAGGCGCGTATTTTAATAATAAACTTTCTTAAACTCGGGTGCACATTTATGTGACCCAAATCCAAATCTCAATGATGTTAAAATATGTCAAAAGTCACGGGTGTATTTATGTGACGCGGTTCGAGACGTGTTTTAATAACGTTGCAATCTTCTTTAATTAAAATGAATAAAAGTGGTTAAAGGTTAAAATTTGCACATAGGTTCATAATTGTTTAAAATTAGATGATTAAGTCAAATATGACAGTTGAGCGACCGTGCTAGAACCACGGAACTCGGGAATGCCTAATACCATCTCCCGGGTTAACAGAATTTCTTACCCGAATTTCTGGTTCGCGGACTATTAAACAGAGTCAATATTTTTCTCGATTCAGGATTCAATCGGTGACTTGGGACACCATAAATCTCCCAAGTGGCGACTCTGAATCTTTTAATAATAAATCTCGTTTCGATTGTCCTTTAATTGGAAAAACTCCTTTATACCCTTGCGGGTGTAGTGTAAAAAGTAGGTGTGAAAAATATGAGACTTGAGTGTTTAGGGGCGACAGATTAAGGGGAAATAGTAGGGTTCTGCATTAGATTAATTTAAAAAGGGGGAGGAACGGGGGTCGTTGATCTTGAGAGATCAACGGCTAGGACAAAAAAATTAAACGGGCGGATCGTTTAGAAGCGGGCCGCACCTGGTTTTAGTAGGGGGTTGTTTGGTTTGGTCTTAGGGTAATTGGGCTAGGTATTTGAGTGTTTGGGCCATTCATTTGGTCCGAAATTGGTTTAAAATTGGGTTGTTGTTTAATGTATCCAAAATTTATCAAAACAATTTATAAAAATGCTTAATAAATAAATAAATAAAATATTATTTATGCACTAAAATAATTAACAATAATAACTCAACATTATACAAATATAAAAATGCTATTTTGGCACAAATAATGTAATTATACATGAATGTAGGCTATTATTGCAAAAATATGTAATTAGCATAAAAATGCAAAATGCAATTATAAAAAATGAAGTAAAATATTATAAAATATACATGTTGGTGTAAATAATAAGTTTGTATGATTATGTCATCACAAAATAATTTAAGGATAATTACTAGATATTTATATGATAAAAATTTAAAAGAAATTATTTTACAGCTTTAAAAATTATGAAACAAAATTATAGTAAATGCTTGTATAGTTTTGTAAACAATTATGATGTAAATATTCTATTTTGAAAATATATATGCATTTTAAGAATTTGAGAGAAAATTGGATATCAACTAGTGGTAGAGATTACTCGGAGGATTGAGGGCTACCGCTTAAGGGGTAGAGAGAAGATGTAGCACTACAAGAGGACCCAATTCTTTAGAGAGTTTAAAGGTGCCCCAGCTAGGGGCAGAGGTTAGTTTGGAAGGAGTCATCCTAGCAGGCCCACATATCCAGTACCACCACCTCCTCGGGGTGCTCCAGCGCGGCCATATTTCAGTGTTATGCCAGAGAGTTCTTATCGCCCACCAATTCATCAGGTTCTTTTGGTGCCAATTTCAGTGCCATGCCAGATAGTTCATACAACCCACCAGCCATCCAGGGTTCTCCTAGTGGATCAGGCCATCAGGGTCAGACATGGGGGCAACAGTCTATGGCACCGAGGGGTTGTTACAAGTGTCGAGATCCGGGTCACATGAAAAGATTTTGTCCCAGGCTTCGGGGCACGACAGTACAGTAGGGTCATCAGGCCATGATTACGGCACCAGCCATCCGACCGCCTAGAGGCGGAGGGTAGGCAGGTAGGGATCGTTCTAGAGGTGGAGGCTAGGCAGGGGGAGGTTGACCAGCTACTGTTCAGTCAGGTGGAGGCCAACCAGCCGGCGCTTCAGCTAGATTTTATGCTTTTCCGGCCAGACCAGATGCAGTAGCCTCAGATGCCGTGATCATAGGTATTATTTTCGTATGCGGTAGGGATGCAACGGTATTATTTGATCCAATGTCTACCTATTCATATGTATCATCTCTATTTGCTCATTTCCTAGATATTCCTCGTGAGTCCTTGGGTACTTCTGTTTATGTGTCTACTCATGTGGGAGATTCTTTTGTTGTGGATTGGATCTACAAGTCGTGTGTGGTTACATTCTGTAGTTACGAGACTAGAGCGGACCTTCTATTACTTGGCATGATAGACTTTGAGGTCAACCTAGGCATGGACTAGTTATCCCTATATCATGTCATCCTTGATTCTCATGCCAAGATTGTTACTTTAGCGATGCAAGAGTTGCCAAGATTAGAGTGGAAGAGTTCCTCCATTAGTACATCTATTCGGGTCATCTCTTTTCTGAAGGCTTGACATATGGTCGAGAAGGGTTGTTTGGCTTAACTAGATTATGTTCAGGACACTACCGTAGAGTCTCTAACGATTGATACAGTTCCATTAGTTCGGGAATTTGCCGATGTGTTTCCTTCTGAACTTCCAGGCATGCCACCAGACCGTGATATTGATTTGGATCTAAGTACCCAGCCTATACCTATCTCATCGTACCGTATGGCTTCGAAAGAGTTGAAGGAGTTGAAAGAGTATCTTGAAGAGTTACTAGAAAAAGGGTTCGTCAGACCAAGTGTATCACCTTGGGGTGCACCAGTGTTATTTGTGAAGAATAAAGATGGAACTATGTGGATGTGCATTGATTACCGCCAGTTGAACAAAATTACCATCAAGAACACCATGCATACTCTGAAGCGCGGACTCAACTGGAGGCAACAAGTACTTGTTCTTGATGGTACGGGTACTCCGAGAGTATGCATGGTGATTCAAGTGCTAGGGTATTCTCTTAGATCGACTTGAGATCAGGGTACTATCAGTTGAAGATCCGGGACTCAGATGTTCTAAAGACTGCCTTACGTTCTAGATATGGTCATTATGAGTTTCTAGTGATGTCCTTCAGCTTGACTAATGCCCCAGCGGTGCTTATGGATTTAATGAACCGGGTGTTCATGCCTTATATTGATTCCTTTGTTATTGTCTTCATTGATGACATCTTGATTTACTCACGTAGTATGGGGGGATCACGAGCAACATTTGAGAGTGGTGCTTCAGAATTGCTAGAATAGAAGCTACATGCTAAGTTCTCCAAGTATGAGTTTAGGCTAGAGTCTGTGGAATTCTTGGGTCATGTTGTATCCGGGGAGGATATTAAGGTGGATCTAAAGAAGATTGAGGCAGTTCAGAGTTGGCCTCATCCTACTTTGGTGACTAAGATCAGGAGTTTCCTGAGGTTAGCAGGTTATTATTGCCGGTTTGTGCAGAGTTTTTCATCCATTGCAGTACCTCTGACTACATTGACCCAAAAGGATGCTCCATTTCGTTGGTCCAATGATTTTAAGGTGAGCTTTCAGAAGCTTAAGATATCATTGACTACAAAATTGGTTTTAGTGTTGCCTTCCAGTTCGGGGATGTATACGGTGTATTTCAACACTTCACGCATTGTCTTGGGTTGTGTATTGATACAGGAAGGACCATTTATTACATATGCTTCGCGTCAGCTGAAGATTCATGAGAAGAATTACCCTGTGCACGACCTAGAGTTAGCTGCAATTGTCCATGCTCTTAAAATCCAGAGGCATTATCTGTACGGGGTGTCATGTGAGGCTTACACTGATCATCGCAGCTTACAACATTTTTTCAAGCAAAGGGATCTAAATTTGAGTCAGTGTAGATGGCTTGAGTTACTGAGGGATTATGACATCACCATTCTTTATCATCCGATCAAGGAAAATATGGTCGTGAATTCCTTAAGCAAGAAGGTAGAGAGTATGGGTATCTTGGCATTCATTTCAGCAGAGGAAAGGCCATTAGCATTGGATATTCAGTCCTTGGCTAACAAACTTGTGAGGTTAGACATTTCAGAGCCCAGCCGAGTTCTTGCATGTGTTGTTGCCCAGCCTACCGAATTGGAGTAGATCAAGGCTCGACAGTTTGATGATCTACACTTGGCAGTCCACAGAGAGACTATACTACATGGTGGTTCCAAAGAGGTTTCTATGGGCGAGGATGGTGTTCTGCGACTCCAGGGTCGTCTATGTGTTCCTAGTGTCGATAGCTTGAGGGAGAGGATCCTAGAGGAGGCACACAGTTCTCGGTATTCCATTCATCTAGGTACTATGAAGATGTATCGTGACCTGAGACAACATTATTATTTGTGGCAGATGAAGAAAGACATATGTCACGACCCCAGTTCACCCTCCATGAACATGTCGTGATGGCACCTAGTCCCTATGACTAGGTAAGCCTAACAATGCAGAAGATAAACCAATTTGCAGAAAAAAGTAATTAAACTGAACTAGTGAAATAAATCAGTGCTTAAGGTGTTGCCTGGCATATACAGCAACAAGTCTCGAAGCTAACAAATATTCCCAAAACCCGGAATCTCACAAATCACAAGCTAAGGGATACATAAGAGGCTCTGACTCAAGAATGTCTGTACAAAGGAGAAATACTGAAAGAACTATACTTATTACAGAAAGCTGGAAAGGGACTCCTCGGTCTGTGGACGTAGCAGATATACCTCAAAGTCTTTACCGATACGCCTCCTTCCAAGGCTGACAGAACTGAATGGGAGTACCTGCACCTGCACAACAAAAGTGTGCAGAAGAGTAGCATGAGCACACCATAGCGGTGCCCAGTAAGTACCAAGACTAACCTTGGTGGGGTAGTGACGAGGAACAGTCAAGGCACCTACCGGTGAAATAAACAGTATAATCATGGTAGATAAGGAAACAATATATAAATATGTAAAGTCTGCATGGATATTCAAAAATGCTACAGATAGCAATAAAGGGAAGGGCAACAGTAACCACGAGAATATAATAAATGATGATACAAAATGACGGCAGAGTCACAATCCAAATCCTAAGATCAAGACACAGCAAGGGCCGCTAGTAAACAACTCATATCCCCCAATGATGTTCACATAAGGTCTTATTCAACTCTTGCTACAATTTCACCAAGTCTCGGACGAATCATAACTCACGAAAGCCCAGCATCTGAAATCCAACACCTGGCATCCGGTGCCCCATCAATCTCACGATCATGCGGACAACTAACTGGATAACTAGGGCCACTCTCACATATATAATGGATAACGAGGGCGTATCTCTACCCTTAGCAAAATCGGAAGGTATTCACCTCTAATGGGGGAGAGTCCAACTATGCGTATGCTTGTGCAAGTGTGTTTAACAAGAACTCCACCAACTAGTAAGTATAAGAGATGGAACGGCAAGCACCCGAAATGTTTGCACACGGATAGAATCAACAAAAACATCAGCTCAGAACAAAAGAAGTTTAACAGGGGATCTCCCAGGATATCGTCTGGTAGTCCCAAACATAAATATGTGTGCTAGGGATCTCTTGGTATCCCGAGGATCTCTTGGTATCCTCAATATAAGTGTTGGGGATCTCTTGGTATCCTCAATATAAGTACTGGGGATCTTTTGGTATCCCGAGGATCTCTTGGTATCCTCAATATAAGTGTTGGGGATCTCTTGGTATCATCAATATAAGTACTGGGGATCTCTTGGTATCCCGAAGATCTCTTGGTATCTTCAATATATGTGCTAGGGATCTCTTGGTATCCCGCATTACAGCCCAATCAACAAAAATGTACATGTGCACGGCATCACCCTTCGTGCCTTATCACTCTTCCTTACCCAAATAATAGAACAACAACATCCCGGCAAGGGAGTCAACAATAGAAGACAATAACGTCCCGACAAGGGAAATCCACAATAGAACCAATAATGTCCAGGCAAGGGAATCAACAATAGAAATAATAACGTTCCGGAAAAGGAACCAACAATAGGAACAATAACATCCCGGCAAAGTAACCAATAATACATAAGAAGGGTCATGGAAAACCAAGAAGCACGATAACCTCCACAAATAACAAGACATACTAAGCGTGTAATAGCTATACCGGTAACCACAACAGTTGGACAAGTAATATATTTGCACGAAGTCACAGATGAACTTACACTCAAGGAGTATCCAAACAATAAGGAAGTTAACATGAATCAAATAATTTCAGTTAAGGAAATGTCAACTAATCATAAGATGTCTAACTTCTTTCCAATTAAGACCAATTAATCCCATGAGATATAACGTTTATGATTTCCAAATAAAGGCGAGTAGTTAGGACGGATAATATGACTATAAAAGGGTAATTATCTTCAGTTAAAACACGTAAAAGTCAATTAGGCAACAAGAATAGTTCAAGAAGAGCAAATAAATTTCAAGTAAGGCATGTAGAGGTGAAACTAATAACAGGGAACTCAATCGTATCAATAACATCTTCATGCTCGGTGATTACAAGGGTCTAAGAGCCTAAAAGGGACAATTTACCACAAATAAATCCGAGCACGCACTCGTCACCTCGCATGCACGAAATATAATCAACAGAGAAGACTCGAATCCTAAGGGGAAGTCCCCCACACAAGGTTAGGCAAGATACTTACCTCAAACCGGCTAAAATCAAATAGAAACCACCTTCTTGCCACGAGTTCTTGACTCCAAATGGCCCAAATCTATTCAATTAAATCACACATTATAATTAACATCCCAAGCAACTGATTCTATCATTTAATTCAAAGCTAAAGCGCGAAATTAGGTAAAATGACCAAAATGCCCCTCAGGACAACGGCTTGGAATCAAAAAAATTTCACATTTTTAGAAACCTCGTACTCTCACGAGTCTAACCATATAAGAATCTCTCAAATCGGATGTCAAATGCCCACTCAAAACACAATAATTAAGTCTAAGAAGTTTCATCTAATTTTTCGCAATTTTGACCTTGAATTTGAATTCTAGTGGTGGATTTAACTAGATATTGATATAAAATAACTAAATGAGGTTAAGGAAACACTACCCAGTGATCTCCTCTTCAAAATCCACCCAAAATCGCCTTCTCCCGTGCTAAATTTTGATTTCTCTAACTTTTGGAATAAACCCTCGGATTTTCCCCTTTTTAGAATAGTGATTTCCGCTTCTGCGGATAAGGGACCGCTTTTGTGGTCCCGCACATGCAGACCACGAGCCGCTTCTGCGACTACTCACTTCAAATTCCAAATTTCGCTTTTGCGGTCTTACACTCGCGGAAGCGATTTCGCTTCAGCGAAATTTCCACCGCTTCTGCGGACCCAGCTGCCTTGCCCTGTTTTCACTCCTGTGGTGACCAAGCCGCTTCTGCGGCTCCGCTTCTACGGTTCCCAAGCCGCAGAAGCGGAAACGCCAGAAGGCCCGCTGCAAATTTTCTTTCAAACTCTGAAATTTGCCCATTGAGCATCCGGAACATACCCGAGGCCCCCGGGACCTCAACCAATCACACACACAAGTCATATAACCTAACATGGACTTGCTCGAAGTTCCAAATCATATAACACAACATCAAAACGATGAATCAAACCAAAAATCAAGTTTATGAACTTCTAAATCTTCAAATATCGAAACCCAAGCCGAAACCTATCAATTCAACTCGAAATGATGCCAAATTTTGCAGACAAGTCCAAAATGACATAACGGAGCTGTTCCAACTCTCAGAATCGCATTCCGACCCAGATATCCCAAAAGTCAACTATGGGTCAAACTTCTTCATTTTCCAACTTCAACTTTCGCCGAAATGCCTCAATTTACTCTACAGATCTCCAAATATGAATCCGGACGCGCGCCTAAGTCCAAAATCACCATACGAAGCTGTTGAGATCATCCATGACCCATTCCGGGGTCATTACCCAAAAGTCCAATTCCGGTCAACTTTTTACAGTTCTAACTTCCAAAACCAGGTTTCTTCTCTAAATTTGACTCTAAACCATCCGAAAGTCGAATTCCACCATGCACGCAAGTCGATACTCATATTCCAAATTTGTTCCAGACCTTATGCCGCTGAACGGAGCTTAATTTCTCAAAATGACCGATCGGGTCATTACAACATAGTTGAGTATGTATCTATGTGTCTAAATTGCCAGCAGGTCAAGTATGAGCACGAGAGGCCAGGTGGCCCACTTCAGCAGATGACTATACCTAAGTGGCAATGGGAGCGCATTACTATGGACTTCGTAGTTGGGTTGCTATGGACCTTGCAGAAGTTTGATGCAGTTTGGGTCATTGTCAATAGGTTGGCCAAGTCGGCACACTTCATTCCGGTTGTGACATATATTTCAGAGAAGTTGGTCCAAATTTATATTCGGGAGATAGTTTGGTTGCACGGTGTTCCTATTTCCATCATATCAAATAGAGGCCTTTAGTTCACTTCACATTTCTGGAGAGCCGTATAAAGTGAGTTGGGGATCCATGTAGAGCTCAATACAACATTTCATCCACAGACTAATGGGCGATCAGAGCGGACAGTTCAGGTCTTGGAGTACGTGCTTAGAGCATGTGTGATTGACTTTGGAGGGCAGTGGGATCAGTTCTTATCTTTGGCCGAGTTGGCGATGTCGTTCTCCCATCGAGTGGTTTGAGCCCGTCCAGGCTAAGTTATATGGTACTGATTTGGTAAAGGATGCCTTGGAAAAGGTAAAGTTGATCCAGGAGCGACTTCGCACAGCACAATCAAGATAGAAGAGTTACGCAGATCAGAAGGCGCGTGATGTATCATTTATGGTCGGCAAAAAGGTTCTCTTGAAAGTCTCGCGGATGAAGGGTATTATGAGATTCAGAAAGAATGTCAAGTTAAGCCCAAGGTTTATAGGCCCATTTGAGGTGTTGAGGCAAGTTGGGGAGGTTGTTTATGAGCTTTCTTTACATCCCAGCCTATCAGGGGTTCATCCAGCTTTTCACGTATGTATGCTCCGGAGATATCACGCCCGCTTGTCATATGTTTTAGACTTCAGCACTATTCAGTTGGTTGAGAGCCTGGGTTATTAGGAGGAGCCAGTTGTCATTGTTTCTAGACATGATCGCCAGTTGAGGACCAAGAGGATTTCCGCATTAAAGGTTCAATGGGGGGTCCAACCAGCTGAGAAGGTGACGTGGGAGTCCGAGGATGACATGCGGAGCCGATATCCACACTTATTCAGCACTTCAGGTACGAATCTAAACCCGTTCGAGGATGAACATTTGTTTAAGAGGTGGAGAATGTAACAACCTGACCGGTCATTTTGCTTTATAGAACCCTATTCCCCTAAATAAGACTTCTCGTACTTACTTTTACTAATTTATGACTTGCGGGGATGGTTAGCTCGTGATTTGGAAGAGTTGGGTTGAAATCGGAACACTTGGTTCTTTAAGGTTGGCTTAAAAGGCCAAGTTTGACTTCGGTCAATATTTTAAGTAAATGGCTTCGGAATCTGGATTTGACGGTTCCAATAGGTTCTTATGATGAATTCGGACTTGGGCATATGTTCGGATTGGATTTTGGATGACCCGGAAGTGTTTTGGCGCCTAATAGTGAAAGTTGGTTCTTGAAGGATTTTGAAGTTTTTTAAATTTTGTTTGGAGCAGGTTTTGGTGATATCAAGGTACAAATTGAATTCTGAGATTGAAAATAGTTTCGTAATGTCATTTAAGACTTACACTCAAAATTTGGTATCATTCCGAGTAGTCTAAGTATGATTCGGCGCATTTGGAAAAGTTGAAGTTCAAAGTTTGATTCAATTTGGTTTTTGGGTGTGAATCTTGGTTTTGTTGTTGATTTTCACATTTCGAGAGTTTGATAAGGTCCGTATCATGCTTACAAACTTGTTGGTACTTTTGGACGAGGTCTCGAGGGGTTCATGTGTATTTCGGACCGCCCGTAGATAAACCTAAGAAACAATAAATTTTCAGTTAAATTGCCATTCGCATTCGCGGTAAGGCTCACGTGTTCACGAAGCCTTGTGAGCCTAGGCCTTCGCGTTTGCAAGAACCCACTCACGTTCGCATAAGGGAAATGGGGTTAGGCAGGATCAATGAGCTTTGCTCTTCGCTTTCACGAAAGAGTTGTCACGTTCGCGATGCCCAATCAAGGTAAGCTTTCGCGAACGCGAGGCTTCTTCTGCGTTCGCAAAGAAAGTCATCACAGCTAGGCAGAAGCTTGTTTTAATTATGGGACTTAGGCATTTTTCTCCCATTTTTTACACATTTGGGCGACTACAAAGCTTTAAAAAGGGAGATTTCAACCTAGCAATTGAAGTTTTGGATTGTTCGGCTCCGATTTGAGGGTTTGAGCGCATTTTTGAGTTTGGGAGTAGGCTTTGAGACGAGATAAGTCTCTTTTCTAACCTTGTAAGAGAGAAATTTTCCCATAGGTGAACTTAATTAATATGTGATTATTTAAGGGGGCTACGTACGAACGAAGTGACGAGAGTTCGTACATAGCTACTATTCATGTTATGTCCCGGTAGTTTTAGGCTTACACCATGCTTTGTGGACACTGTTATCTAATCATATTTGTTGATTTGCGGATTTTAAGATTTCAAAGGTTTCAAGTAAATTCTTATTTCGAAAAAAATTGAGAAAAGTTCCGTTATATTTATATTTAATCGCGTCGCAAGTATATTCCGCGAGCGAGGTGACTATTTTGCCTTACTCTCATGGGAGCAGGTCGTTCACCTCGGCAGGTTAATAGATGCATCTATGGTTCAGGCCGTTCGACCCTCGGCAATGCGCAGTTTATATTTATGTTAGATCAGGCCGAACGTCCTCGGTGGAATTTGTGTGTGATAATAGAACGGGAAGTCGCTTTTATAACTTGTATAAATTCATCGTTTGGGAGATCATTTATTTTAAATGAAGGAAGTGTTTTTGGTTCTTAAATATGATGAAAGAATTATTCAGTTATCTCATGTTCTAAGTTCTATTGTTATCTCTATATATCTTGTTTAATTAGAATTTCATATTATTATATTGTTGGCCCTAGTAAGTGTCGAGTCGACCCCTCATCACTGCTTATTCGAGGTTAGACTAGATGCTTATTGAGTACATATTTTTATGTACTCACGCTACACTTCTGTACTTAATTGAACAGGATTTGAGGTAGGTGCATCCGACCACCAGTCCGGCACGCAGATACTGGGTACATATTTCACGGTGAGCTGCCTTCTGAGCCACTCTGCAGCAGCTGGAGTCTCTCTCATGCTTTATTTTTTTGTCTGTTTTCTTTCGGATAGTAGGCTAGTGTTCTTTTGTACTTTCTACTAGATTGCCCACATACTCGTGACACCAGGTCTTGGCGCATACACTAGTAGACTTATGATTTTGGTATTGTATACATGATTGCGGGTTGTATTTGTTGCTTCCGTTAACTTCGTTTCATTGGTAAATTTCTAAATCTTTTAACAAACGAAGAATTATTATCCACTTAGTAATTTATTTAAATGAAAAATCACTAGTTTGATCAGTGTTGGCTTGCCTAGCAATGATAGTGGGCGCAATTACGGCCTATGATGAAAGTAGATCGTTACACATCATAAACGGATGGAAGGGAAAGTTTTTTTATCACTCAAAGCATGTTCACAGTTCAGTGAGACTAAAAAGAAAGTTTGTATGCAAAAATTAAGATGGAACGAACCCTGAAACTAGGGGTATTCATAAAAACCCGAAAAATTGAACCAAATTGAAAACCAAACCAAACCGACCAAAAAACCCGATACTTTTTGGTTTGGTTGGTTTTGATTTTGAATTTTAAAAACCGATCAAATTTGGTTTAATTTTGGTTTTAATCAGAAAAAGTCGAACCAAACCGACCATAAGAGTAGTTATTTCAAATTTATTGTTACACCTATATATATGTATAGTGTTATACAAAGTTTCAAAAAAATTATGATGAATGTTAATAGTTTGCACTTTTAATATAGTTTTTTACCGTTACATTCTAGTTTGATTGGTAGTTTTCTTTTGTTTAGTGTAAGAATCCATTTCGTGTTAAAAATAACATATTTTTAATTGAGTCCTTAAATTATTCATCACTATTTGATTCAATTATCATCAATATATCTTTGTAAATAATAGATTTCTCAAAGGGCAATTGATTTGATAGTGTTACATTGGAAATGTGGTCGCAGGAATATGTGTTTGGTAATGTATATCATATATCTATATCTATATTATATTAAAAGTACGAAGGCCCTTAGCAAAATGTCATTCGCCTTTTTTACCCTTTAATAATGAAGTTCATACTGGACAAAATAATCATATCAAACTATTTTCCTAATATTTAGGAATAACATTTACTCCAATTAACTGTCTAATATTTAGGAATAACTATTTAGTTATTTTCCTAATTTAAGGACTTTTATTAACAATATTTTCCATATTTGAACTAGGTAGGAATTCAAAATCAAAGTATTTCTTCTTATAAATATGGCACTATATTTTGCATCCGATAAAAACTAAATATGCACAATCTTAACATGCACTTTCAAAGATGTATTTTTGATATGTAAAGTTGTTATTAAAGTAAGACAAACAAAAGGTAATTAACTTATCAATTTCTAATTAAAATACGAATATAATAGATAATAACATTAACCATTTATTTGATATTAGACGTCTTCTATCACTAGATAAGACTTTTCCTCTGTCTTTTATCACTAAATAAGACTTTTTCTCGAGAATTGAAGTTAATGAATAAGTAAAAAGTAGTTATTATTGTCGCAGGTTTAAATTACTTGTAGAATCATAAGCAATTAATTCCATCTTAATAAGACATAGAAAAATACTTTTTTGTGGAAAAAAATGTTTGATTTTTTGGAGTATACAATAATATGTCCTTTACTGTTTAATCTAACACATTCCTTCTATAAATTTTATGTACTAATATGTAAATACACGTTTTATTAAATACAATAATTGGATATAAACTAACTCATTATCCATAATTATAATACTGTTTAGCTCAATATCAACTTCAAGAAATACTTTCAAAATGACACATGAGAATTAAATGTCAAATATGGGTAGACATGCTAAGAGTGTACTCTAAAAGGGCGCCCTTCGCGAAGCATTGACCGACATTTTTACCTTTCAAAAAGAAATTTCACATAGATAATCTAGCTAATTAGGATCAATGTTCTATCATTTTCTGAAAGCTACATTTTGTAATATATTTTATTTTATAACTCAAATGTATTATTCAAAAATATTATTATAAAATTTAAATTATATATACATAGGTACATGCGCGAAGCGCGTACCCTAAGGCTAGTTATTATAAAAGCATGAATAAAATGTTGGATTACAAAAATAACCTTTTAATATTAAGCATAATAACTCACAACAAAAGGACATAATCGGAATTATAGAAATTAGCCTTGTAATCCTATTAGTTTTGGGACATAATACTACATGTTAGGAATTCTACATGATTATCTTTAGGAATCCTACTATTATAATTATTTTAGGGCATATATATATTAGATATTAAAATAGACGTGCGTCTTAGAGAAGTATAATTATTGTTGTAATTCATAAATTACTTTCTCCGTAGTTTTGTAGCTTTAGGAGAAAGACTTGTGACTTCAGTTTTTCTATATAATGATCTATACATGCATATATACACGTTTGATTTTTCAAGTTAAGGTGAAACATATTATAGTTATATTACGTACATAGTTCTAATAAGGAAGTAATTTTATAAGGTTAAAATCTTAATCAACTTTAAAGTCCTAAATATTAGGATTTATTACATAGTTCAAATAAGGAAAGATTTAATGAATAAAATTTTAGTTGATTTCTAAATCCAAAATATTAGGAGAATGATTAAATTATAATTTTTTATTTTTA
This sequence comes from Nicotiana glauca, assembly GCA_026770625.1. Taxonomy (NCBI): domain Eukaryota; kingdom Viridiplantae; phylum Streptophyta; class Magnoliopsida; order Solanales; family Solanaceae; genus Nicotiana; species Nicotiana glauca. Next base: position 6,294 of record MU667352.1, on the reverse strand, counting down.
AAGGGTGTTAAAGGTTATGTTGTACAAATTTATTTAGAAACAGGATAGCATATATTATTATAAAAGCCAATTATTAAACAGAAGAACTCATAGGGAAAGTACATAGCTGTAATAACTTTTTTTTTGGACTACAATAACTTCTATGTTAATTTTTTGATATTTAATATTTTAAAATTAATACAATCTTGTCTATTGAATTGTTATTTAAAATAAGTAGGAAGATTTAATAAAATCAATTCCATAAGAATTCTCCATATTGATTGTGACGAACCGACCCATCGTCTCATGTGTTACTGCTCTGTTTTTCCCCATTTTATGCTTCTTCATGTTTTGTTATCGGTATGTGGTGTGTTAGAGTTGATTTGGATTGGTTTTGATAAGAAATGAGACACTTAGACTCTTTAAGGAAGGCTTAAGTTGGAAATGTCAACCAGAGTTTGACTTATGAGTCAGAGGGCTCGGATGTGATTTTCGGTGATTTGGTTAGCTTCGAGAAGTGATTTGTGACTTAGGAGTGCGATCGGAATTGATTTTAGAGGTCCGGTGTAGAATTAGGCTTGAATTGGCGAAGTTAGTATTTTGGCGAATTCCGGTTGATGGGTGAGAATTTGATCCGAGGGTCGGAATGGAATTCTGAGAGTTGCTGTAGCTTCGTTACGTGATTTTAGATATGTGTGCAAATTTTCAAGTTACTCGAACATCGTTTGGTTGGGTTTTTGATCGAATGTGCTATGACGACCCGGCCCGTCATCACGTGAGTTACCGCCCTGTTTCCCCCATATTATGCTTCACTATGATTCAATATCAGTATTTGAGTTGGTTGAATAGAATTGGATTGGTTTTAGTTGGAAATGAGATACTTAGTCTCTTAAAGGGGAGCTTGTTTTGGAAAGTCAACTCGAAGTTGACTATTTAGTTAGAGGGCTCGGATGGAAATTCTGATGATTCGGTTAGCTTCGGGGGACGATTTATGACTTAGGAGTGCAATCGGAATTGAATTTGGAGGTCCGGTGTAGAATTAGGCTTGAATTGGCTAAGTTTGAATTTTGGCGAATTCTGATGGGTAGGTGAGATTTTGATCCGAGAGTCGGAATGGAATTCCGAGAGTTGCAGTAGCTCCGTTAGGTGATTTTGGATATGTCTGCAAATTTTCAGGTCATTCGGACATCGTTTGGTCTGGTTTTTGATTGAATACGCATTTCGGAAGTTTTGATAAAAACTAGGCCTTAATCCGGTGTATTTATTTGGTTTCAGTATTGTTTGACGTGTTTTGAGGATCGGAACAAGTTTGAATAAGGTTATGGGATGTGTTGGTATTTTTGGTTGAGGTCCCGGGGGCCTCGGTGTGATTTCGGGTGGTTAAACGGGAATTTTAGAAAGATGTTGCAGGTCTGAAACTTCTGCCTTCTGTTGTTTCCGCATCTGCGGAAAAGGAGCCGCAGAAGCGGTTCCGCAGATGCGGTGGGATGGCCGCATAAGCGGTTAGGCGTGGCCAAGGGCAACTCCTCATAAGCGTACTAAGGGGTCGCTTCAGCGGTTCCGCTTAAGCGGATAATTCACCGCAGAAGCGGTCGATGGAGGACCGCAAAAAATGGATGCAGAGTCGCATAAGCGGTCCCACGAATTTTTAAGTGAGACCGCATAAGCGGTCAATTTGTCGCATAAGTGGTACCGTAGGTGCGGTAAAATGACCGCAAAAGCGGAAATCGGGCATGTGTTTAATGAACAGTGTTCGCAATTTTCAGAAGTTAAGAAAATATTTGGGACTTCGACTAGGGTTGTTCTTGGGCGGTTTTGAGGAGAAATCGAAGGAGCTTCATCAGGTAAGAACTATTAGCCTCGGAATATGTTATTTTGGTGTAAAAACATTGATTAATCACTGAATTTCAAGGATTTAAAGGTTAAAAATGGAGGTTAGGGCTTGAAAACT